>JUDZ01009127.1:0-15884 GCA_000812845.1 Stagonosporopsis tanaceti | reverse complement strand
CCCCCCCCCCCCCCCCCCACACACACACACACATACACCAATGCAGCAACTCCTGCCTCCCACCACCTCGCTCTATGCGCCTCTGCTCCACATCTCCTCAACGCAACCGTCTCTCGCCCTGAGCACTGAATCAAGCCCTCCAGGCGCGACCGGATTTTTTCCTTCTGGCGTCCCTAAAACGCATTCCGCAGACGAGGGAAAAAAAAAGGCTGTTTGGTGTGTTGGGGACGACGGGGGCGAGCTGCAAAGGGGAACCGTAGCCTCCGCTGCCCGCATTGGGGGGAATTCCCGAACGAGGGGGGGACTGCGGGGGTGCGGGCGCGGGCGCGCGCGGGGCAAGCACGACGCGCGCGCGCCGGGATGCGCTCCGTTGGGTGCGTGCTGGGCGCGCGAAGGAGGGAGGGGGGAGCAGCAGCGTGAGGGGGCATTGAAAGGGGGGCGCGGCCCCGCGGGTTTGCGGGAGGGTGTGTTTTTCCGTTTGACTTGCTCTGTGAGCTACGTACGTGCGATTTGATTGTGTGCTTGAGTTGGATTGAATTGAATTGAACCGATTGCGTTGTATTACTTTATTGGATTGGATTGGATTGGACGCGGTCGAACGATTCTCAAGACCACAATGTCGTGTAAGCAACCTCCTTCCCCCTCGCGGTCCCTGTTGCTACGTCCAGCAGACACACAAACGCCTTGAGCAGTACCGTTGACGCAGCACAGCGAAACACTTCATCCACGACCCGACCCACCTCGTCACCACCGCGCTCCTCAGCATCCCCCACACCAACCCTGCGGTGCAATGCGACATCGCCAACAAAATCATCTACACCAAAAACGCCCGCGCCCAAGTCTCCATCGTGTCCGGCGGCGGCTCCGGCCATGAACCCAGCTTCGCCTCGTTCGTGGGCCCTGGCTTGCTTTCGGGCGCAGTCGCAGGCACCATTTTCGCGTCGCCCAGCGCAGAGCAGGTGCGCCGATGCATCTTGCACCGGGTGAGTAAGGAGAAGGGTGTTTTGGTTGTGGTGATGAACTACACAGGGGATGTGCTGAATTTCGGCATGGCGGTGGAAAAGGCCAGGGCTGCGGGGATTGAGGTTGATATGGTGGTTGTTGGGGATGATGCGGGCGTGGGGCGCGCGAAGGGGGGAAAAGTGGGACGTAGGGGGATTGCGGGGACGGTGTTGGTGCAAAAGGTTGCTGGGGCGCTGGCGGCGAGGGGGTGAGTGTAGCGGAATTGTGATGAAGGTGGGACTGTGCTAATGTCGTGGTAGGGCGAGTTTGAAGGATGTCACGAGGGTTGCGCAGGTTGTGGCTGATAACACCGTGTCGATCGGCTCGTCGCTGTCGCATGTCCATGTCCCTGGGCGCAGAGAGCCGGAGGAAGATGAGCTGAAGGAGGGCGAGGTCGAGATTGGAATGGGTATCCATAACGAAGCGGGTTCGGAGCGCAAGGCCACGGATCTACCGGGATTGGTGAAGACGATGCTGGAGCACTGCCTAAACACTGCAGACCAGGACCGCAGCTTCTCGACCATCACCGGAAAGGATGAAGTTGTGCTTTTAGTTAACAACCTTGGAGGTGTCAGTCCGTTGGAGCTGGGAGGCATCACGAATGAGGTGGTGGAGCAGCTGGATGGAACCTTCGGGATCAAGCCTGTCCGCATACTCTCCGGCACCTTTATGACTAGTCTGAACGGTCTCGGGTTCAGCATCACCTTGCTGAAGGTGACTGATCTGCAACTCGGCAGTGGCCCATCATTGTTAGAGCTGCTCGATGCACCAGCTGAGGCGAGTGGCTGGTCGGCAGCGATCAGCAGCGGCACGTGGCAGAAGCGAGGGCAGGCGGCGGCAGAGGAGGAGGAGAAGCAGACTGATGCTGAGGAGGTCCAGCCGAGCACTCTAAGGGGTAAGTCGGGTGTGTACACTTGACCTTGCCGGTGCTAACGAAACATCAGTCGACCCTACACAAGCACAGTCAGCCCTGAAGACGGCACTGGAACGAATCATTTCGGTCGAGCCTGACGTCACAAAATACGACACAATAGTCGGCGACGGAGATTGTGGCATTGGATTGAAGCGTGGCGCAGAATGTAAGTCACTCATCACGTGATTTGTTGCCTAGACTGACAGCGTCCAGCGATCCTCAAGATGCTTGAAACGGCAAAGAGCACCGACGACTTGCTGATTCTCCTCAACAACATTATTCAGGTCGTCGAGGTGTCCATGGACGGAACATCAGGTGCCATCTACGCCATCTTCCTGAATGCGCTTGCCCATGGACTACGACAGAATGCGCCCTCTTCGCCAGGGCCAGTCACACCAGAAATCTGGGCAAAAGCATTAGACTCATCGCTCAAAGCGCTCGGCAAGTACACGCCTGCCCAGCCTGGAGATCGAACGTTGATGGATGCGCTGTACCCATTTGTTGAAACGCTGTCGAAGACGGCAAGCATCGACGAAGCTGCAGCAGCCGCGCAGAAGGGCGCACGAGGCACCAAGGGCATGAAGGCGAGCTTGGGCAGAACCGTGTACGTTGGGGGCCAAGGGTTCCAGGAGGTTCCAGATCCCGGGGCTCACGGACTTGGTGAACTACTGCTGGGCCTGAGTGAGGGATTGAAGAAGTGAAAGTGGTGGGTATCGCTTGATTGATTCGTTCGGTGGTGCTCGCTGGCGGTGCGATCGATATGTAACTTTTAATGCATTCCAAACTCCAAGATCGTGATCGATGTCGTGACCCAAATCTGCCACCGCCGTGCTCCCAACGCGCTTAAGACAGCAGAACAAGAATGACAGAGTCGCCGCGGAGGAACCTGCGACCGTTAGCAGCCAGCTCATTTTTGAAAGAGACTTGACGTACAGCTTCGAAATGAAACGATCCTTGTTGACCTTCCTGCCCGGGGCGCCGTTTGCTAACCGCGGGGTCTCAGTCCACATCTCTTTCGCGTTCTCGAGGACCATGTTGCAGTGGCGGTCGAAAGCCTTGACGCGGGCGAGGATCTTGCGGTTGTTGCGGCAGGAGATCAGGACTTGTGTGCGCGAGCGGACGGCGGTCTGAAGGATGGAGAGGGGCCCAGTAGTGAGCTCGTGCTCCTCGACTTGGGCGACTTCGTATTCGCTGCAGACTTTTAGCGGTATGATTGAACGAGGGCGCGGGGGGTACGTACGTCAATTCTGACCTGGGCTTGGAGAGAAGCTCTCTGCGACGGGTTAGCTCGTGTAGGTTGATCGACAGGACACGGTACGTACTGGATCTTTGCGTCGGCCATGTTGAGTGTTGCTGAGGTTTGGCAGAGTAGTGCGATGTGTGTGCGACAACGGAGTCTTGGGGTGTGTTAGCTGGTGCTGCTGCAGCTGCTGTCCAGGGCGAAGAGCTGTGGGCCGGTCGCAGAGGTGTCGCGGGTGCCTAAGGCTCGCTCACGTGACGCACAGACGGCTGAGGAGGGACTGACCAGCTGTGAGGGAGGATGATGCCACGGCAACGCGCTTGGATGGAGTCGTTCCGGCGGTTGTAGGCGTCAGGCAAGAAGTTGAAGTCAGCTAGCTCGGACGCAAAGACGAGGGTGGAGCCTTAGTCAGCGACGGCGGCCAATCAACGCGTCGGGGCTGCCCGCGCATATGCATCTGTTCGAGAAGCCATTACGGCGTCATCGTAACGCTTCCACGCCCTCGGCCGTTGCTTTCACGCGTGTAGCTGCCTGTGGAAGCTCCTGCAAACTGCCAGAAACACATGAAGACCACCACGGACTCATTTGAACATTGTTACTGCAGCGTGGTGGCTTTCTTCGCGCTACGCGGTTCACGTCGCGCGCTTGAGCAATGGTCCAACCTCGCTCGCGTGTCTCTTAGTGTGGATACCGATCTCCTTCATAACGCGCCCTCGATCCTCGCCTGCTCCACAGCACGGCCAGCCCTCCTCGGCCAACTCCCAGACTGCCATGTCGACTCCCTCTGCCATGGCCGTCGGGAACGGTGCCATGCAGCAGACGTCGGCGTCACCTGCTGTCGTCGACGACAACGACGACGACAAGGGCGGGATACCGCGTCGTTCGATGCGAGGCAAGCATGTCCAGCACTGACGACGGTTTCTGTCTAACCTTGATCGCCTTACAGTGAAGATTCTCTACACCTTCGATGACCAGAACAAGTCAAACTGCCTGGCACGTCTGCCAAACGCCCTCGACATCCCCGTTGTGTCTCTCGACGAAGACACCCAGGTTGGCGTCATCGAGCTCAAGACCTGCATCCAGGCCATCGTTGTTGCGAGGTATGCTCCATGAAGAATAGCGGCCGCCTCGCAGACCAGTGCTTACCGTCACAGCCCCGAGCTCACTGCCAAACTGGGCCACGACTACACCGTCTACGCATACGATTTTTCCGAGTACGAAATACCGCTTGTCGGCCAAGGAATGCTGTCGTGGATCCTCGCCTCTGCCTCGGCCACCCCCAATGCCCCCGCCGAGGACTCGCAAACCATGGTCACTGGTCGTGTATGCAAAAACATTCTCGGCCTTTTCTCGAACGGCATCAAAGAGACGCTGGAGGTGAAGCTCAAGCTTGTGCCTGTGCCGACGTCTATGCAGAAGGAGTATGTGGAGAACATGGAGCGCTACCACAGCCTGAGCCAGATCATGCCCGAAGGCTTCGACTACACCGCATGGTCCGACTTCCTCCGGGAGAACCCCACCCTTGGCCAGCTGGCCCAGCCAACCCCAAACACCCCCTCGCAGCATCTGCAGCATCTGCAGCGTTCGTCTACTGGTGGTTATGAGCCATTCCATCAGATGCTCACCCGCCAAAGCCCGTCGCAGGAGCCCGCTAGGAACGACTCTTTCTACAAGCATTCGAATGCGTCCTTCATGTCTCAGCCGTCACGAGGTTCAAGCCCTGCGCGCAGTGTCGCCTCTTTCCGCCACGTCCCCTACAACCCCCCCGAACCGCGCCCGAGTTCGCGAGCATCTGTCCGAAGCGACATGTCGACACATTCGCAGCAGTGCCCAGTTGACCCACAATACATCATCGAGTTCCAAGAGGACGGACCACCAAGAAAAAGAGCACGCATCACCCAGGCAACCAGACCACGAAACACCCCCTTGACTGCTCGCAACGACTCTTTGCACAAGACCGCCGCCACCGCATCGTCCGTCTGGCTTCACAGGCCCATCGCTACAAATGCAGCCGCCAACTTCGCCGATGCTGAGATGCAACCTCGAGCCCCGACTCCACGGCCAGGTAACAGGCCATTTGGCGCCCGACCGCCTCCACGTTTGCCAGCTCCAAGCGCTCTGCGTCACGGATCTATGGATGCCGGGCGACCCTACGTGTCACCATACAACAACGCAGGTGCCTTTTCCGATACTGCTGTAGACTCCTGCGACGATGACAGAGACGGAAGCCCTGACGAGACACCCCGAGACATACCGTCCTCACCACCCGTAGTTTGTCAACCGACCTCTCCTACGCCGTCCAGCCCGACTTTGCCGATCTTTCCCCAGTTGACAGACTCGGGCTTTGTTAGTGACGTGACCCTTAGTAGGGAGGATGATGGTTATAGGACTGGCGCCACAGTACCAGATGGCAGCGATCTGGTCACGAGAAATTCAGCACGAGACGCTGCGAGAGACGCAACGAAACGCCGCAAGCAGCTCGCACGCATGGAAGTCACTCCGTACGATCAATCGCACAAGCCATGGCAAGAAGTCAATCCTGGACCCACAGAGCGCTTGCCTCAGACCTACGTTCCCCCACCAAGGTCGTTCACGCGCGATCCTTACAAGCAGGTCGCACAAAGCATCGAAACCGACACCTGCGGCCAGAGACCCATTTACGCCGGTTTGTCAAGGGCCGAAGCGCCAGGTTTTTCACGGTCTCAAACATTACCGGAAGGTCCCAACGCTGCTGTACCAACCAATAGGCCGCGACAGCCACCTACGGACTCCTTCCCCTTTCCTCCTCTTGAGCATGCACAGACAACTGGGATCGCTGGCTCTCCGGACTCTACGTTCTCACAATGCTCACCCGAAAGTGAGGCTGGAGAGAAGATCTATAGTCGCGAAGCTACGCCGAATGGCCCCACAAAACGACTCATGGCATCGAAGTCCAGAGGCCTACCCAGATCTCACACCTGGTCCGGCACGGGAGAGCCCATGTCAGATGCTCCCACACCGACCGACTCTGCTGCGATTGACAAAGGGGTTACACGCAGTGGATCACACGCGAAGCGGAAAAAGTACATCAAGGAGAAGCTCCAGAGTGCACTTGCCAGTGGAGATATGCCCGATCACTGTCATAACTGTGGTGAAATCGAAACACCGACCTGGAGGAGGCCGTACACCCGTGTTGTACATGGTACACCCGATGGCATCGTGCTGTCTTCCGCCGGCATTGTGGCGTACGAAGTTATCGAGCCTAAGCCAGAGAAGGGCGAAGGGCCAATGTATCGCATTTACAGGAACAAGGTCACGAAAGAAGAGAAGGACGCTAACATCTACGAGCCAATGAACCTGTGCAATCCGTGTGGTCTATTCCTGGCCAAAAAGGGCAGATCTCGCCCACAATCCTTTTGGAACAAGCCCAGTGAACCGAAGATTCCGAAAAGAAAACGCATATCGAGTGGACGTAGCAAATCACAGTCTCAAAACGAGGACATCGCATCGGATGCCGCCGTGCCACACTCGGATGCTATGGTTTCGGACAAACAGGCTCCCGACGAACCGTCAGAGAGCCAGACCAACAACGTTATGCCACCACCGTCTACTAGACCACGAGCTTCAAGCACTTCAACTATGGACAACACCACAGGTCAGGAAGAGGTGCGTGCCAGCGCTGAAGATGAGGCTGCGTTCGAACGAGCGATCCAGTCTAGTCCGGCAGGTTTCCGAAGAAGCAAAGAGTTGTCAGTGGACGTCGATCCTGAGCTGACTCCCAAGCCGACTCGTCGGTTGCTCTTCCCGTCTCCACGCAAGGATGGGCAAGTCAAAACACTCGACTCCAAGCAAGATAGCGCCGAGAAATCTCGCCCGTCAAGGATCTTGAAAGGAGAGGCAGCACCAGAGAATCCTTGCTGCGAGCGGTGCAGGAGACTTAAGAAAAAGTGCAATCGTGAGCAACCATGCCGACGTTGCATAGTATCGGAACATGAGTGCGTGCCCGCCAAGATGCGCATGGTCGTTTACCCGCGCAAAGATGCTCCTGCTCCTGCAACGCCAAACGCGCAAGACACGCCGTTCAACTATGAAGAACAGCCCACGGATATTGAGTCCACGTTAGTTGCTTCGCGTGCTACCACCGCACAGCCTGATGAGTCAGTATCAGCAATCGCCGATGATGAAGAAGTCGATAAGGAGAACTGCCCTCCAGCAGCGCAGGACAGTCAATATGATGATCTGTCGTATCTGTTCGAGACCCCAGCAAAGACGACCCCCAAGAAAACAACACCAAGGAAAGAAGATCTACTCTCAGAGCTACTCAAAACACCTACCCCAGGCTCTCGCCGCCGCTTGCCATTGACGCCAAAACGGGGCGCTGATGAGATTGATTCAACAATGACACCGTCAAGAAGCATCTTTACACCGCGGACCATGCGCCCTGCCTCAGCTGCGCCGGATACGCCCTTCACGCGACAGCTCAATGCAATGTTGTCCGACGCCAACAACTCGTCCCCCACACAAGTCTTCGACTTCTCTGCCTTCCCTGTTTTCGACACACCGGCTCGTGCAAGTGGCGCGCAGTTCTCGGACCTTTTCAACGATGACTTCCTGTCAAGTGACATGCCTGCATCAAGTTCGCCAGCAAGAGCTGGCATGTTGGGGCTTGGTTTTGATCTGTACGAGGATCCCAACACATCATCTGTTGGGCTGTGGGCCGACCAAGATATGTTTGGCAGTGATGCTGTCATGCTCGATGTCGACAACGAGCCCAAGGGTGGCTCAGACGCGACTGATGGCATTGGTGCGACCGCTTTGCTGAAGATGACGGTTGGCGGTATTACGGTAGACTTTGCCTCGATGATCGAGGAGGTTGTTGGCAACAACGATGAGAATGCGGATAGTGTCGAAGCGGAAGGGGCAACTTCCGCGACGGTTGAGACACAACCTTGTCCTGAGGTGTCGAAGACGCAATCGATTGCAGAGGTCAGCCAAGCCCAGACAAGCCCTGAGGCGACGAGCCAGGGTCTGGCACAGACACCTGATGCTCCGGAGGAGAACTGAACACGACGATACGATCTGACGGCACGTTGCCGTTTTTTTTTTCTGGATTTTAGCAAGGCGTTGTACAGCGATCAGCATTTGCATGACACGGCGCGTTCCGTGAACGTCGATCGACGATGACGATTTCAAGATATACCAACGACATTGCGCAGAGCAATCGCATAGATAGACCCTGTAGTATTACTAAGGCCACCTCTACGGAGCCTCACATCAATGAACCAAGACATTCAGTCCCTACACTACACGGCCACATGCACCGCTCTTGTGACGTTGCGCGAGATATCGATCAACCTCTCTCAGACGACGTCCAGTTTCACGGAGCAATACGCGGCCAGCTCGTCTCGAGACCCTCTGCGCGTTTGGTCTTTGTGAAGATCTGTTTCGACTCACTGGGCAAAACGCTGGGCATAAAGGGATGAGCAGAGATCCGGCCTCACGATCCTCGAAAATACAATGGGTCCCAAAAGGATGATAAGCTCCGCCCCGTAAAGGCAGCTTGAGGATCCCGTCGTGGCCACGGGCCTCGTTGCTGTCGCGGCGCACAGCACCGCCCAAATGGATCCAGGAACGTGTGGTTCTAGAATAAACATAATCTCCACCAGCCGCTGCCCGAATGATGTCAGAGCGTCTTTTTGCGTCGAGGCCCAGTGATTGCAGCATGATTATGACAAGCACGAAACAGCCTAGCGCGATGTAGCTCTGCCGGTGCTTTGCCCGTTGCAGGGGAGGCGCCGTTCTGCGTCCCGCAGCTTGACACCTGCAGCTGGGACTTGAAACCGCCTAACGTTCTCGTGCCCTCTGCTCGCTCATACCCCCGCCCAACCACGTACGCAGTCCCAGAACCCGACGTTCGTAGCAGGTGTTTCTGCAGCGTTATTCCTGGGTTGGCTCTCGCACCGTCTTTTTCGGCATTATGCGCGACACATCTGATGTGATGGGAGCAGCCAGCAGCTCGGCCCTTCCGTACGCTGCCTGTTCCTTGAGCGTATCACGCCTCAATTTGTCGACCTGATTTTCTCCGCCAATGTTGGCCTCCGGAACGCGTCCTAACGTCGTGAGCGTGACTCGGCCGTGGTAGGGCTGCCTGAACATGCCGATCATGGAGTTGCAAACGTTCTTCCGACGAAGGATGCGTGGTTAGTCGACACCTGTGGCAGCTGTAGCGCAGCTGTCGCCTGAGCGGCGAGTCAAATACCATGAGCAAGACCGTGCCGGGCCTACATAGATTAATCGGGCTCATGCCGCGTGAGCATGTTCCCTGAATGTTCCACAAACCGGTGCCCCATTCGGCTAGCAAAGCTACGAGTTTCCCCAGGATATCGGAGAGCGCATTCGCTTTCGTGCGACAAGGCCCGAGGAGCAAGGAACGGATGTTCCACTAATTCCTTTTCCGCGCACTTCATTTCGAGATCCTGGTCTAGAACCCATCGAGTCTGCTGATTGCTGGCATTGCTTCGAATCTGAAAAGCCACCGATCCTCGTATGGCAATGCGCATGGGAAGATTTCTTCCTTCTCCCCCTCATTTGCGTTTCTGACATTATCGTTTGTGCCGCCGACCTCCCGTCAATCATTCCTACCTTACTTTTCCTATCGACCGACAATCGTGTTTCGAGTGTGTGTGCCCTGGACCAATATGTAATATGCTCTCGCCACGGGATCACGAAACAGTATCGCACGGCTACGTGAACCCAGAAGTGCCACTGAACTTGGGCCTGTGGTTCTTGTATGCTGGTGCTACATTCTTCCTCGCACTGCGCGTATATATCAAAATCACGAGACGCCACGGACTGTGGTGGGATGACTGGATCTTGCTGGTCACTTGGGTATGTGTTCCTCGACGCTGACCAACTCGACAATGACTGACCGCTGCAAAGATCATCCTCACAGTAAACAACAGCCTCATTAGTCTTGAATATGCAACTGGCTATGTCGTCGACAAATGGGACGACCGCATGCAGATTCTCATCAACATCACATCTTGCGGTACCCTTGTAGGGCAGGCCCTCAGCAAAACAGCGTTTGCAGTCACGTTGTTGAAGCTCACTAAAGGCTGGCCCCGATGGATCCTCTGGTTCTGTATTGTCACCATGAACGCCTACATGATTGTGAAGTGTTTCTTCCAGTGGGCGAAGATCATCGACAAGCCAAGCTATGATGTCTGGTACCGACTCCCGTTCCACCTGGACTGGACCTTCCGCGAGAACTTCAAGGAGGGTGGTAATGGTGAGCAACCCTGACAACTCCAGAATTCGGATCGTTGCTAATCATCACCAGTGTACAACATCATCATGGACTTCGTCATGGCCACCTTCCCCTGGCTCATCACCTGGAACCTCGACATGCGCAGAGTAGAAAAAATCGGCCTCTGCCTCGCCATGAGTCTCGGAATGATCATCGCCATCATCGCCGCCATCCGCACCGGCTGGAAAGACGGTGGCAACCCCAAGGACGAATGGTACTTTTGGCGCAACGCGCACTCCAACGTGTGGTACTCGTCCGAAATCGTCGGCACTATCATCGTCCAGTGCATTCCTGTGCTGCGCCCGTTCCTCCGCGACATTCACACCTCGCTCACGTCAAAAAAACTCACTTCCCACGCCGTCGACACAACGCACAGGAGCAGAATGCCGACGGGCTATATGAACCAAAGCCACAACGCGCGCGCGTACTCGGACGCCAAGGAGGGGACAGTGAACGATGACTCGTCCCCGGATTCGTGGGATAACCAGGGGATTTACACGAAGAAAGATTTTGAACTCACGACTGTGGAGGTGCAACGGAGTCCGCAGTCGATGGTGTAGATAGAACATTCAATGCAGTCATTTTCAAGCACTTTCGACTGCACACCAAAATTCCGGCCCAGAACCGCCTTGTAATTGATTCACACCCAGCAATACAGCCTCTCGCGCCCATCGCAAGCCGACGCGCTTCCATCCAGCTCCTTGCGCCGCGACGCGCGATCGTCGAAACATCCTTTCCACCCATGCAGCACCCACGTCGTCCATCGCATCTGAAACCACCCAAACCCACCCCATCCACAGAAAACTCTCCGATGCCTGCACGCTCTGCACTGACATTCCATCTACCCAGTTAAGTTACCCAACAAATCACCCAACAAATACAACCTTGCAATATCAAAGTCTAATAAACAGAGACCGAGCACCCGCCACGCATGACGCACACCACGCACGCACAGCATCAATACAACTATGGACATGAGGACGAACAGGTTTTTTTCCTGAACACTGTGCAATGGGCATCGCAGAACACAGACCACGGACAAGTAGACGCGCATACGGCGCGTGTGGTGGACGGCATACATGGTCCGTGGTCCGTGGTCTGTGGTCTGTGGTTCCTGGGATCGGTCGTGCGAGAGGGCTGCGCCCGGGACGGGGGGTTTGGCCACCAGATGTTTGATGGGAAGCGCGTTGGCTGTGTACATAGTACATGTGTCTGGATGAGTAAGTGGGGTGTGAGCAGGCAGGATTAGTGAGCGGGTTAACAAGACGAATGCGGGGAAAAGCAATTGCGGAAAAGAAAAAGTAAAAGCTGCGAACTACGGTTGCGGCAGTTGACGGCTACAGTACCGCCGCAGGAGAGAATGGGGTTTCTCGATGTGCAATGATGTTCCATGTTGGTGGTTTGAAAAACAGAGTGCGCAATTGGTAGTGCAGGGCGCAACTAACTCCTCGGACATTGCCGACTACCTAATCTCCACCCCGCCCGCCACCTCTCCCTCTGCCATCACTATCGCACATACATACTCGCCTATCGTCGCACTGGCCGGCTGGATGGCTGGCTGAGTTGCTCATATTGTACCAGCATCACACTCGCCACCGCGCTGCATTGCGCTGCACCGCACTTCGCCGCAGCGCGGCCTCTTCTCACCCGAACTCAGGAGCTTGCTCATTAATCTCGCGCGCGAAGCCTGAGGGTTCCACTTTGCCCAGCGCACGTCTGGTGCGCGTGCATGTGTGGGATCGCAGGAAGGAGGGGTGTGCCCAAGGCTTTTACGCATTCTGTGGGTACATGCACGCGCACACGTTGTAGGAAGGGTTCACAGTGCATGTGCCGGGGGGCGAGGGATTGGGGCACACAGTACTATGGTAAGCAAAGTAGGTACCTATTGCACGGCACGGCAGGGTCTGACAGCGCCGCGGAACGACGTTGTGCCGCTGAACATACAGCGAAGTCCAAGTCGGACGACGGATAAGCAAACCCCGCACCCCAATTCCAAGATTACCAAGCTTGGCCAAAGTACTTGATCGTACGTTCTTCGTATTGAGCGAACCTCCCTCTCGGTGTTGCAATGACGGAAGAGCCGCACCCTGCGCCTTGGGCCCCGAGGAACTGCCGCTGCTGCAATTGAGCCCCCGCCGTGTTGCGAAACTTCGGTCCATTCAGTATGATGCAGCGTGAACCGGGAACGGGCGCGGACGCGGAAACGGGACGTCGTGGACGGAGATGATGCACGGCGTGGCGGCGGCGCAGGTCTGGGCTTGGAAATATAGCGCGGCTGTTATGGGCTGGGGGCCGTGTGCAGGTGGCGAGCGCTTCACCGGAGCGAGGAGGGAAGGAGGATTGCTGTTGGTGGTGGGCGAGAGAAGTAAAAGAGCTTGGAAGGATTCAGTCGCGCCGGGAGATTGAACGGTGGAGTCTTGTGAGGGGGTATCATTTGCGCCGTGGGAAGTTTTGCGCAGTGCAATGTCCAAACTGCAAAGATCCAAGATTCAAGATTCAGGAGCAGCAACGCGTAAGAGAGGGAATGTCTCGCTGGGTGAGCTGGCGACGTTACCACGCTGTGGTTCAAGATCCGTCTCTGCCTCTTACTCTAACTCCCTCAGTGCCTAGGAAGGCGCCTTGCTCTGGAGCACACAGACTCCTTGCCCGTTGGATGTCTCGCTCTGCATCACTGAAGCATAACTTGACCTGCTTTCCAGTGACCCACTCTCTTCCGCTTGAACTCGCACTGTTTGTGCATTTGAATAGGAGTCGTACAGTTGACACCTTGTTGTTATGCAAGGACGTTGCCGCCACCGAATCTTGCAGAGATTTGGTTGAGATTACGCTGTTAGCCCTTCATCGTGGTGAAGACAGTCACGTTGTCAAAAGAGCGGTTGCACTCATTACTTTCAAGAGTCGGCCATGCTCATATGAGTCCAGCCATTGTTGGCGTTGGGCACCAATCTCTATTTGTATGCGTCAATGCTACAATGTAACATGCCAACCATGCTTTATAGGAGAGAGACCTACAGTATGTCAGCCTAAGTAGAACGTCTTCCTCTCAGGACCAGCCCCGTCGAAAGCAGCATAGTAAACACGGCCGGCAGCGACTCTATACGCAACATCATCCTTGAATGTCACAACGAGTACGTTGTAGATACACCAACAAATGTTAGGGTCGTAAACGTCTTGATCGAATTCGAGTTCAAGCGGAAGGAGGACAGACTCCGGATTAATGCTCGGCTGCCCTGGTTGGCCCGCAAACTTCCTGCTCTTAGGATCCCAAGCAGGATCATCGGCGGCTGAGAGCGTTGTTCTCGAGATCTTGACGAACATGAATGTGTTAGGTGTGTTGCTGGAGTCTTTGAAGTTTGTATTGAATGTTGCGCCATCCATCACAACGACGCCGGCCAGAATTCCTCGTTGGTCGGCAACCTTCAGGTGACATACAATGTGGCCTTCTTCACTTTGCTCTTCCTCTGCTTCCGACCAGAATTCTGTATGCTCGCCTGTCAGCGTCATCGGCGCAACATCCGCAGTGCATTTCAGCAATCCGTTGTGCACAAAGCCAGACCACTGCTGCTGCGCAATAGGATGAGCAAACCAGCGATCCGAACCTGACTTTGTGTGGATGTAGTGGAAGCCATCCGGTTTGTCGTCTTCCACCCTTTGCCAGTCACTCCAACCTGACCAAGATTCAGGTGGTATGCCTGTTAACAGTTCATCTTGCGTCCCCAGATGCCATTGGATTTGGCTGATTGTTCTGTCAAAGTCTCTCTCAGGTACTCCGAGTCGATATCCCACATCACCAACCCAGCCAGCCCAACTCCACGACGGAATTGACCCTGCAGATCTTCGCTTCAGGCGCGTGAATGGGTACCACATTAATCCCACTTCCAGACTGCAAATCGGTATGCCCATTATGAACGGACTGCCAATAAATAGGCGAGTACTGAGGACTGCTGCTATACCTGCAAATGCGTTCAATGCATCGCCTTCAAAGGACAACGATCGAGTGCTGTATTCAGCCACCACAAGGTGGTAGGTCTCCCAGTTTGACCGAGCGGCGAAGCTCAACAGCCAAGGAGTCTCGTCAGTCGACTTGTCGACCGGCCTATTCACTCCGTCGTGGATTGAACCATGTATATTCTCAGCGCATATCCCATGTTCACAGGAATAGTACGTCTGATCTGTTGTGAATACAAGTTTCCGCACCGACAGAAGATCTTCCTGGAAACACCAACCACGGCTTTGCCAAAACGTTCTTGCAATTGATTCACCCAAAGAAGGGAGCCTGTTCGCTAGCTGCTTAGAACCGATGTTGGTGATGCGCTGTCTTAGAGAGCGTGGTGCCGATACACCTGGCAGTCCAGCATTGGCATCTCTGCCTGCAGCAGCTACTATACAGAATGCGGCACTTTGATATATCAAGTCCATCTGCTGGATCTGGGTATGCTTATCGGGTGTGTCCTGCATAATGCAAAGGCTGTCCACCCAAAGATAGCGCTCTCCTAGTAAGGCACACAAACGAATCGCGTCCTGGATAGTAGCAGGTAACCTATCTCTGTAAACGAGCAATGCATCTTTCTTTCGCAGCTCTGCTTCGTTCTTCGCGAGTAACACGAGAGGATCGACCTTACCCCAGGTATAGCTTCGTACAAATCAGCTAGCATATGACACAACGATAGACAGAGAACCTCACCTGAGAGCGACATATCGCACCTGCTGCATAGGCCCCACAATGCAGTTATCTCGAGTGTCGATCAGCCGAAGCTTTGCAGTGTCTTTCCGCTGAACGAAGTATGCTGAAGTGTTCTGTGCTGCGCACGGCAGTACCCAGTTCCTGATGGTCTGCACCATGCCATCGACACTGTACTCCATGGCTCTTCCTTGGCCCCTTGCCTGTCGCGCAGGAGCTGCGGAGACTTGATGTATGACAACGGCACGCGAACCTAGGTCCACAATGGTCCTGCTGTCACTGCTTGAACCAAATCGCAACCCAAGCTGGGTGACATGTTCATCGATGCTCGTGTTTGGAATCAACGAATGCCCGAATTTATCCGGGAAGTAATTATTCACCCAGACCTCCTGTTCGTGCCAGGTATCGTAACGATTCATCGTCTCAATCTCCGCGCCCTGTTCGAAGGCTTGAACTATCAGTTGACAGAACTTACAGCTTGCGCGATTGGAGATATGGCCATAGGGGCCAAGACAGATCCCGTCAGAGAGCTTCGCAACAAGCCCGTCTCTCCTGATCTCGTATGCGGATAAGGCATGATTGAACAGCCAGGAAAATTTCAACGACGAGCAGGTCCAGCACAAGTCATCGCTTTCGGAGGGCGACTGGAGCCAAGGCCAGCACTGCTCAGGCGCTTCATAATCATTGTCAGGGAACCGGTAGCTTGCAACTGATGTATCTAGGGACAATGTTCGAATAAACACCGGCATTCTGATCGAAGCTC
>JUDZ01009126.1:0-15872 GCA_000812845.1 Stagonosporopsis tanaceti | reverse complement strand
ACCTCTCGGCGGCAGGAACCGCTCGGGGTGGTACACTGGCACGCTTTCTGCGTGCAATGTTGATGGTATCCTCGGGTAGAGGCATTGTAGTGTAGCGACATATATATATAGGGGGGTGGCAGGACGCACCCGACTACCAAATTGTGTCCATACCAAGCGCTCAATGCTCTGTAGTAGACTTCGGCCATCTCGTCCCAGGCGGCTCGTGTCTCTGGATACTTTTGGATCTCCGCCCTAACTCGGGTTTAATAATCGACAATTCCTGACTTGCGTCTCGGAGGGTGACGACTTCTTGAACCTCTTGTGTATCTTGATTACAGATCAGCAAGGCATCAACATGTGTATAGACACTTACAAGGCGGATCTTGCTGGCGGAGAAGTGCGATGGCGGATCGGGCTTGTGTCTGACGCGTAGAGGCTGCGCCAGGCTGAGCAGTGGGGGCAATAGACAGTTTGGCCTGTTGTATGCATTCCACGCTCGGTGGTAGTCTTAAGCAACCAGGGCCCAGGCAACTTGTACCTCTGGATATGCGGATATATATAGGAGCCGGGCGCTGCTTGGTTATAGGCGACAGGTCTTGAGCTTGTGGTGCTGCCAGGCTATACAGGCAGGCTTGGAGTTCAACACTGGACGTGTGTGATCCCACCGAGCCTGGATGTGACAGCGGTTGATGAGTACGGTCCAGGGAAGCGTGTTGGTACCAACGTGGAGGTGTTCAGAAAGTCAGATTGGTCAACTCGTTGTCCAAATAGACTCTTGAGGACTTCAAGATCTAACAGATGTGATCATCTATCATGTGGTTCCTCTTCACTGCGCGTCTGCACTCACCATGTCCCCGTCAGCCGCCGTCAACGCCCTGCTCTTTGATCTCACAGTCTTCGCGAATTGCTCCAGCACTTGGTCCACGACTTTCCCAGATGCTGACCATGACGCGGGCGCCTTGCCGGAGCGGTGCGGCCATAAGGTGCTGAACGTGCGAGTAAACCAGTGATGAAAGTCCCTTGCCCCGACTAGATGAGCCCGCAGCGGCCTGCTCTTTATAGTGGTTTTGTTTGCCATCATAGCACACACAAAAGTTCGTCAGATATCGCGTGGCTATGGTCATAAGACTGCTGCGCCAGACAAAGAAGCAAGCCATTTTTTCAAGGATGCCTGTGGTATTGAAGGAAGCAAGTCAGTACTCACTGGCAAGCATGGTGTACTTCAGCGTGTCGCTGAGTGGTCTGGACAACACAGGGAGGTATTTCGGAATGACTAGCAACGTCGCTCGTCTCCGCCACGGAAATGCGGCTAACTCCATAATCCACATGTCTTTCTATCGAGTGAATTGAGGACCAACAAGATGTGCCTCAGGACCTAAGCTTGATGACTCGACTGCAACCCACGTACGTGGTGGGTGCGAGTTCAGACGTCTCTGCAAATTTCGCTGTCCAATGTGAGGCCTCATTCCATGAAGAGCACTATACATCCACGACGATCTTAAAACGATTGTGCCCACGTACGCAGGCTCTACACACGTGATGACAATGACTTGTAGAACGGTAGAAAGAAAGGAGTATTCTCGGAACCTGCGGGATCGGCGCAGGGATCATATGGAGACCAATTTGCGTATCCCAAAAAATCTCGTACCTTTCCGTCGCGTTCACAATTCGGTGCTCACAAACCCTGAGTGCTGTGTTGGATGTAGAATCGCGCGTATCACAGGACAAGGCGGAGCGCACAAGGATCCCACTGCTGGACTCTTCACCCTACTCTCTTTCTACTGCTACTCCGTACCCCTGACCTTCGGTCTTGACACATATCTTACTTAAGAAGATCGACATACAACATGGCGACTGTAGCCGATCCGAGCACATCGCTGCCGAGGAGGTTTAGCGCAATGGACGAGTGCAAGCAGGTAGCGCTCCCCGCCAGATGCTCGAAGACGGACTGCTGACCGCCCGCAGCACCTCAACGTCTCACAGACTCGGCGACAAAGAAGGAGACGCAGCTGGGCTGACCACGACATGGCATACCAGAATCTGCCCCACGGGAAGACCTACGCGATTCTCGCCGCCGAGGGGATTGTAGCGCGCGCGAGACAGGTATGATGCGTCAAACTTGTGGAACCCGAGCACTCACATCAACAGGTACTTGCGGAAGACGACCAGTCGAGGAAGTCGTCGATAAGCTCGAGGGAGGACTGAAGGCCGTATCTACAGGGCCAACATCGAGCAGGAAGCAGTGTAGTTGCGGGATTGTAATCTGAGAAGCACACGCGACCTCCCTCTTATTTTCAGGCTGGCGTTTCGGAGATGGTCAATGGCGTTTAATAGATGGACGGATGGGGGACGTCTTGAGAAGGGCGGAAGGGCGATGTTGCCCACAGCTAGCTCGCTTAGTCATGTAGCCATTAGGCATCTATTTACATCTTACTCAAGACAGTCCGCGACTCTTTCGCAGTCATTCCCAGATCCAACATGTCAGTCATCGTCCGCCACATACATGATGCTGAGCTCCGCCGAGCATGCATCATCGAAGGCGCCGCCTACGCTGACAACGACCTCAATCCCATCCTCTTCTGTGGTCCCTTTCCTCGAGATTCGCGGCGAAAGCGCGTCGAGCAGCTGACCCAGATGCGTAAGGATGATCCCACGGCCATCTATATCCAGGCCATCGACATGGCATCCGGGGACACAATTGCTTTCGCGAAGTGGCACATTTACAAGACCCCAGAGGAGACCCAAATCCCGATCAGGAAGCTGGAGTTCGGTCCTGGCACGAATCCAGAGGCGTGCAAGGTGTTCTTTGGCGGGATGATGGAGAAGAAGAAGGAGATCATGGGTACTCGGCCGCACATGTGTATGCTGTGAACTCAGAGTAACTCACTTCCGTGTTTGCTGACTGTCGTAGACCTTCACATGCTACACACAGACCCTGAATATCAAGGACGCGGTGCCGGGAGTGCGCTGATGAAGTGGGGGAAGCACAAAGCGGATGAGCTGGGTCTGCCGATCTATCTGGAGTCCAGCACGAAAGGACATCGTTTCTACAAGAAGCATGGTTTTGAGGATGTCGAGGTGATGGAGATTGACTTGAGTTCGTATGGTGGACCTGTACATAAGCAGCCTCTGATGATACGCCACGTGCCTCGTCACAGTGAGGAGCGCAACGTGGACGAAAATCCGCTTCAATCATAGTATTGTAGACTGAGGTCGAATGACACATGACAATAAATATGGCCCTGCGACGTTGTCGTCATCATAGATTAGTGGGAGATAAATTTAGTAGGTCAATGTTGTCGGCCATAGACCTTCTTTGGCTTGGCGGCCTTGTAAGCCAGGGACGCCTCGTGGACACGGTAGTGTTTGCTGTGGTGCTCGAGATTGTTACCCATTTTGAAACTGTACGGAGGCCCATACTTCGACATAACCTCTGGAGGTGTCTCCTGCACCAGGACATCGTCTTCGTCCTGCGTCATCGGCTCGGCCTGTGTGTCATAGTGGTATTGCGTTTGAGGATAACGATGGTGCCACCATAGCTCCACGCCATCGGTTGGTCCACCATCGTCGCAAGGCGTTGTGCGCACCTGAACTGTCTCCTCTTGGTGAAAGACCTCATGAGCAGAAAGCTCAGCCCTTGACTCATCAAACTCCACGCTCTCGCGAGAGTCATCAACTGGAGCGTTGAGGTCGTCCAAATCCACAATCTCCCTTCGGAAGTACTTACCGCGTGTCGTTGTACTTACACGGTGGAGCTGACCGGTTGCAGTTCTGTGCATCTGAGGAGATGAGCGGTCTTCGGTGACACCCTGAACGCTTGTCTGTCGGCTGTTAGAGTACAAATTGGAGCCTGCATCGTAAGTCGCGTCGAAATGGGTAAGTTGGGCGGCGTGATCGAACTGATGTACTTCATTGTTCATGTAGTTGTCGTTTTGGAGGGCGGGATCGGGCTGGCTGGCGAATTGATCGACAGCTGAATCGCTCGTGTGCGGGTTCACATTCGTCGGTGCAGCTCGAGCTGGTAGGTACATGGGAGGAAAGAAGTGAGACTGTGTATCACCAAATAACCCGCCTTCTGGTGGTGGAGTCACAGCGGGTTGCTTGATCTGTTCGATGAGCTGCTCATCCTTCTGCCGAGGACGCCAATTCTTGACAGATCGCTCGTACTGGGCTTCGAAGTCTGCCGCCATCATCGGGTGCGTGAACCAAACGTGGTTCAAAGCTTCAGTCGCGGACATGCGGTCTTCCTCATCCAGAACCAGGAGGCGCTTGATGAAGTCTTTCGGAGCAAACGCGATTGCGCCCCACAGAGGATGGTACTCGTCGTCGAGGATGCTCAGATCGCACTCGGCGGCAAGATCGACGATAACACGTTGAGCGTCTTCCTCGAACGGACCGTCTCGTCGACAGGTGAACAAAAGCTGGCCCGTGAGGATCGCTGCTGCAACGGACCCAATTGCCCACATGTCGACAGCCAAAGAATAGCCCCAAGCGCCGGGGATGGCTTCGTTCGCTCTGTAGATCTCCGGCGCAGCATATTCCGCCGTACCCACTACACTGAACATGCGCTGCAGCTTGGTGCTTGCACGGTCAGGCCGGATGTTTGCTTTCGGCAGAAACCGTGCGTGGCCAAAGTCTGTTATGACAACGCGCGCACCGTTGTCGAGCGAAGTCATCAAGATGTTGTCGGGCTTGAGATCGCGGTGCACAATGTCGTGGTCGTGCAGATACTCAACACCCTTCAAGACTTGTCGAATGATGACTGCAGATTCGATGCTTGAGATCTTGCCTTGCCTGTTCTCAATGTACGAAAAGAGGTCACCGCCAGTCACAAGCTCCTGGAATATGTAGATAGTGCTGCGGCTCCAGAACATCTTCTGCACGTGGACGACATTGGGATGGCTGACATCTTTGAGGATGTCGAATTCACGAAAACATTTCTGGACGCGTGGGGGCATGTGTCTGATCGCTTGGCTGGAGGAGGACGGTTCATCGTTGTTGGGCCCAAGGAAATCGGCGCGCCGGTCGTAGTGCCTCTCGAGGGTCACCAGCTTGCATGCCAACTGGCGCTGCGTGGTTTGGTCAATCCCAATGAGTACCTTGCCGTAAGCGCCTTCACCGAGCAGGCGGCCAGTGATGAGGTATCGAGAGGAGAGGATGGCCTTCTCGCGCTCCTGCGTTGCTGTGAGGGCGGTCTGTTTGACTGCACCACGGGACCGATAGAGCAGAGTGACGGTCTCTGACAGCTGCAGCTCGTCGCCGTGATCGAGGAGGAAGCCGCCCTTGTTGCTCATTGAAATACCTCGACCTTGAGATCCGGTGCATGCTGTGTTGCTCTTCTTCAGATAAGTGCCGTTAGCCGAGAGATCAGTGGCATAGACGAACGGGGCGATGTCAGAGTTGGGATCTTGTTCGTAGAGAATGCAATGGATACGGAGATGTTCTCTGGAAATGGTGAAGTCGTCGTGCCAGCTGTAGCGGCTGATGTCCGCGTTAGCTTCAGCAACAACACCAGACGAGCCACGACCACTCTCACCACGTCATGCCTCTTCCAAGCTTGAACTGTTCATTGCCGCATACTTCGATGGTACCATGCGTAGCTGCAGATGTGAGCTCCGATCTACCCAAGTGCGGAACTTGACAAACTGAAAGGATTGCAGCCCGCCAGCCGGACCTCAAAATACGCCACTGCCTCGTCCTCCATATTGTACAACACGCTCCCGGTCGAGTACGCGCGGTGATGCTGGAAAGTGACGCGACGCGTGACCGTGCTCCTGCTCCGCTCCGGAACTAGCGTGCCTTCCTCGCTTAGCTCTTGGCACGCCGCACCACAAACCAAAGCCGCTGCGAGCGCAGTAACTTTCCTTCTGCACCCACGACACTCATCTCAAAGCAACGTAAGTAGTTGTCCGCGCCCAGCAACACATTCGCACCGCTCAATTGAGCATCCTGCGGCGTTGTTCTTTGTTGAACAGTCGCCGCTCCCGCCGCAAACCCCGCATGACGTGAATTGGAGCTTCGGTTGCTGACATCACCGCAGTCAGCCGACAAGATGAGAGCGAAATGGAGGAAGAAGCGCGTCAGGAGGCTCAAGCGTAAGAGAAGAAAGACGAGGGCTCGTTCGTAAGTTGCACCGCGCACATCAATTGCCATTCATGAAGTTAATAATCCGCAGCAAATAAACGTCTCGCCCCCAATCTCAGCAGCAACCACCTCAGTTCTGAACGATAACGATCAATGAACGCCACGATCTGCGCACCACCCTCCGTCCGCTCAACTCACTGTTTACTCGACACCACGTCATGGCAAGCACGCGACACGAGCTTCAATTATCCCACGGACGGCGACTGCTAGGCTGAGGATGGCACTGGATGCTGGTCAATTACCCATTGAGGTTTACGAGTGTTTACTTGAACACGATGGTCACTCTAACACCGGCCGTACTTCACCAGCGCTTTGCCTGCACTGCGCTTCTGGAAACGGTCTTTGACTGATACATCTCCATGTGGAGACATGATATCGAATGAAAAAATGCTTCACGACAACCGTCTGTTCAACTTGTGATTTTGTGATGTGTTGCTTGTGATGTGCGCTTGCCGAGAGAGCTTCCCCGCATCTCGAGCTGTGACGTGCAAGCTAGGCCCGATGTCCGCAAGCGAGGTACCTGGAATCGGGTTCGACAATGATCCTCTGTACTTCTGAAAAAGAATTTGTAGACCTGGACACGAGTTGTCGAGTGACTAAAGCAGCTTTGCCCGTATGATGATCGCGAACCAGGCATTGAGAAACAAGCACAAACCACTGGTTGGAAGGTATGCCGGGCACGGCCTGATCAGCCTACAAGGGCAGATACGCTCTTCATCAACTACAAGAGACCTGTGGCACTCACGAGCTGCATACCGCCGCCGCCGAACCCAGGCCACACTGCCCCAAGCACAAAGCTGGAGCAACTTGCAAGCATTTCCCCCCATCAATCGCAACCCCAATCCCATCACTCCCCTGCACTTCACAACCCCTCAAACACTCTCCACTTCCTCCTCCTTGACGTCCACCTCACTCTTCACCTTCTCAACCCTGCCCTTCTTCGCCTTACTCGGCGTCTCCTGTCCCTCCCCACCGTCGTCACCAGCACCACCCTTGCGCTTCCTGGGCGTGGCAGGAGCCTTGGGCTTCGCGGGCGTGTCACCTTCACCACCAGCGCCAGCGCCGCCGACTGCGTCCCAGCCCAGCTCCTCGAACTTCTTCTTCTGCTCACCGCGGAACTTGCTGATGCGCTGGCGGACGCCGTTCCAGTTCACGTTGGCTGTGGGGAGTTAGTTGGTTGGATGTGGTGGGTGAGAGGCGGGTAGAGTAGGGAGAAGGGAAGGGAAGGGAAGGGGAGGGGAAGAGAGGAGATGGGTGGATACGTACGAGACAGCGCGGCAGCGATCTTCTCGTGGTCTTCTTTGCCGAGAGTGCCGCGGCCGAGGATGAGCAGGAAGAGCTGGAGACAGTCAGTAGCTGCTGATGGGAGACGAGGAGTGGGCTGCGTACAGTGCGGTCGTTCTCTGGAGTCCATTTCCAGGTCGGGTGTCTGTTAGTAGAGCGTGGGTACCAAATGGGGTATGACATACACCCTCGCCTGAGCCGGCGTCGGCGTCAGGCGTGTCTTTCTTCTTGGGAGGCATTGTCGTGGTGACGATGTTGGAAAGATGTAATAAGCGGAGAGCTCGAGTCAGACGTTAATGAATGCAACTGTGACAGTGTTGTGTGAGAGAAGCAGAGGCTGGGGCGAGGAGCCGACTTTATTATGCACAGGGTCTGCGGGATCGGCGCTGTAGCTATGGTGATGGTGAGGAGCAGTCGAGGTGAAGGTGAACTGCTGCCCCACACTGTGAGCCGGCCTGCAATTCCTGAGCAAAAGATCCCTCACCTCACTGCTCTCCACTTTCCTCACCCTGTTCCAGAGCAAAGAGCCCGCTCGATCAGTTGCCCACACACTCCTTCCTCTCTCTTTCCTCGATAACCCTCTGTCCATCATCCTCAAACTGCTGCACCAAACACTTCAAACTCTTCAACACAACCAACACCTACCATGCCTCCCAAGAAAGACACCACCGGCGAAGCAGGCGTATGTCACCCACCCCTCCTCGGCCATGCTGACTCCAACCTGCGTAGAAATTCGTCTGGGAGGGCGCAAACGACACCAAACTCCTCCTCCTCACGCAAGGCCGCTACGTCAAGCCGGACGAGTATGACCAGCTCGCCTCTGCATTCGGTGGTCCGTCCCTCCCTTTTCTAAATCACTTGCCCCACACCCTCCACACCCTCCACACCCTCCACTACCAAACATCACTGACGTGTTCCCAGGCGCCACCGTAGGCAGCATCCGCAACCGCATCTCGGCCCTGCGCGTAAGGCAGCGCAACATGTACGAGGAGCGCGGCTGGGCTCTGCCTGAGGGCGGCGCCGGGCACTCGGCCAAGAAGGCGAAGGCGAAGGCTACGCTGAAGCGCGGTGCGAGCGAGGGCGAGGGCGAGGACGGCGTGCCTGAGACGCCATCGAAGAAGCCGCGTGCGCCCAGGAAGAAGAAAGAGGAGAGTGTGCAGGCTGAGAGGAAGGACAGTGGGGCAGAGGAGGACGAGAAGATGGGGTTCGTGAAGGAGGAGCCTGTGGAGGAGGAGATCTGAGGGGGTGATGGAATCACTGCGGTACACGCTATTGAGCGTCCTGCGTTCCGGCAGTTTGATCGACGGCGCAGCATGAGTCCGTAGTTTTCTCCTACCGTTTGTTACACACATTCGGTCTGCTGTGCGTCAGCCCATAAATCCGTGATTTGAAAGACTCGTGCAGATCTAATATGTGATTGGAAGTAAACTAAAAAGGTATCCCAGAACGCCATATGCCGTCTTTCGGTCGGCTCCCACTGCGCCTCGCAATGCATCGTGATGATTTCCGCCCATACAGTCGACCGCTCATTTGTCGCCCTTCTTCTTTCGCAGCGTGTTTCCAGATCCCTCAAAGTGCTTTGACTCCTTCTGCTCGCCTTCATCAGCGCCTTCCTTGTTCTTGACTGGCTTGATCTCATAGCCAAAGAAGAGCTTGCCCGGTGGCAGCCTCAGCGGCTGAGGGCCGTTTGTGCGTCGTACTGTCTTGGGTGGATTCGTAGACTGCCCAGCGATCGGCGTGGAAGCTTGTGGAGTAGGCGCCTTACTGCCCTTCTTCGACAGCTTGTGACCGCCTGTGAGGAAGTTGGAAGACACAGCCTTCGCGCCAGCAGCTGCGCTCGTTGCTGAGGGCGCGATCGCGGCGTAGTTGATCGCCTGGGCCATGGTCCCCTGAGCGTGGAGTGTTCCACCCTTGCCTGCCATCACGCTGCGTGGTGTACTGGTCCCGCTGGCCCTCTCTGGCTCCTTGTACCCTACGGGCGGTGCGAAGTCGACCGACAAGTCTGTTTCGATGGTGCATACTGCCTGGCTGGGATGTTCCGGCTTCGCCTCCAGCACGGCAACGCTGTACACGCTGTCGTTGTACGAGAAGGTGAAAATATCCCCTTTGGTGAGGCATGCAAAGTTTCGGAAGGCGTTCTCGAGGACTGCCTTGGGGTCAGAGATCTCGAGGAAGGACGAGTCCTGGGGCTGCAGCTTGATAAAAGATCCAAGAGGGAGATCGGTCGATTTGACCTGGAGGAGGTCACCTGGTTCGAGCAAGAGGGTCTGCATGATCTGTGGAGTCTGTCAGTACGCCGTGGAGCAGTGCTGTTTGCCAACGTACCCAGTACGGCAAGTAGATCTTGCCCTCCTCCGCAATGAACTCCAGCACACCAGCATGCGTCTTCTTCCCGTCTTGTGCACCGTTTATCAGCTCGAAGAGCATAGGGTATGTGATGTGGAGCCGTGTAAGCTTGTCGAGAGCGCTGGGTGGTAGGAACACTTTGCCGCCGTGGTTGGCATCCTCACGATCCGGCCCAGGCAGCATGGCAACAGGGTAGCAGCGGAAGTATTCATCGAAGCGCCGAGGGCCGCCACGGCGCAGGGACTGGTACGCAGCCATAGGATCGTCTTCGCCGTAGAAGTTCTGTACTGTGTTAGTGTGGTAGCGGCGAGTGGTGGGGTAATGCTTGCCATGATTGAAGCCACTTCAGGTCAGTACTGGGAGACGGAGCAGTTGAAGCCTTTCACTGCATCGGATGAGGTGCAAAAGCGAAGCTCGGTGGCAGCTTGTCGATGTGGTGGATAGCCGATAGGCAATGACGAACTGCAGTGAAGATGGTACGGCTGCCTGATTGGACCAGTCGCGCAGGCGCGTGAAAGTCAGACGTCACTTCCAGTTCCTGAATTGCGAACAACGCTTTGGAGCAGACCGAGTATTCGCCAACATGGCCAGCTCTAGCAATAGATACAACCCTGCGCGGCCAAAGCGCGACGGCGACCATTTCACACGCACACATCATCTGGATGCCGGCGAACCATCGACGAAGAAGCCTCGCTTCGATCCGCGGAACCCCTCCACACTCGTGCAAGATGCAGAAGAAGAGGAGGACCCGGCGCTTGAAGCCGATGTGATCGGCAAGGGCGCAGGCATCAAACGCAATGCAGTCAACATTGATGGTTACGATTCCGACAGCTCTACCGAAAACTTCGATGCGCGCGCAGAGGCCAAGGACAAGAAGGTGGCGCCGCCAGAAGAAGATGATGACGACATGTTCGCAGCAGACGACAACAACAACGAGGAGGACGAGGACACACGGCGGGACCAGACGAAGAAGAAGGAGCTGAGGTTCTTGGACAACGACGAGATTGAGGGCCAAGAAGCTGACAGCAAGGCTGGCGGTCACGTTGCTGTGGACTTCACAGGAAAGGGGAAAGACACGGCAGATGTAGAGAGTAGCAGCGAGAGTGGGGATGACGAGGACCGCGACCGCCTGGACTCAGACGTCGACGAAGAGATTGGCGCCGGCGGCAAGAAGAAGCATGCACCCAAGCTGGATGCCTTCAACATGCGTGCCGAGCAGGAAGAGGGTCGCTTTGACGAGGCTGGCAACTTTGTACGCAAAGCCTACGACCCTGAAGCTGCTCAAGACTCCTGGCTCGAAGGCATATCGAAGAAAGACATGCGACGGGCCAAGGAGGCACAGGACATGCGGGACGCCGAGCAGAAGGCACGCGAACGAGCAGAGGACGCGATTGTCACGAGTGATGTTCTG
This sequence comes from Stagonosporopsis tanaceti, assembly GCA_000812845.1. Taxonomy (NCBI): domain Eukaryota; kingdom Fungi; phylum Ascomycota; class Dothideomycetes; order Pleosporales; family Didymellaceae; genus Stagonosporopsis; species Stagonosporopsis tanaceti. The sequence goes on along the minus strand of JUDZ01009126.1, from coordinate 4,705 downwards.
TCGAATCTCATCGCACGTTTAGACGTCGGCGAAACACCCATGGAGGCACTGGTGCGTTATGGCAAGGCAGCGCCCAAGAAGCAGAAGCCCGCCTACAGCAAGAAGAAGAAGGGCCAAGACATGGATGTCGATGAGGATCCAGCTCAGGCGGCCGCAGCAGCCAAGGCGAAGGAGGCCATCGACACCATCACCGAGTGTGCGAGCCGTCTCGAGGACCGCGGCATGGACGACATCTACGAGCTGGAGCGTGAGATGATCATGCGGCTGTTCAAGCGCGACACGGGTGAGGACTGGAAGAATCCACACCCAGAAGAAGTGCGGTGGGAGTTTCACTGGCTCAACGCGCCAGAAGGCGATGTCAACGGGCCATACGACCAGGCTACGATGCAGGCTTGGGAGGCGGCTGGGCAGTTCACGGCTGGCGCCGAGTTTCGCAAAGTCGGCGAGACTGAATGGTCACGACTTTTAGATTTCGACGACTGAGGCTGGCCAGGCTCTCAACTCCTGACTATCTGAACGCTTCGACATGTCCTGACGATTGTCGCGCCGATCAGTCACATAACATGCACGCCGCAAGGACCGTCTGATTGGGATTGGCGCGGATTTATGGCTTGTGCAACGACAGTGCAAGTTCTCACGGCAGCGGAAGCGCCAACACTGGCAGCTACACCGATGCAGTGCACCTCGCAGTAGATAACGTGACCTGTATGCAATGCGGCCAAGCGATCCTCCCAGTGCCTCTCCCATGCATTCAGCCAGTCGGAACGATTAGAAGGGCGGACAGCCGCTGTGGTGGCTCAGAAGGGTTGCAGTGACAGCCTCTAAGCGTTAGTTTGTCGAATCAATTGCAGTGCAGCATGCAGTGGAACGGGAAGCTGTTTCGGGGTGGCTGCTTTCGCGTCGCTGTGCAGGAGTAACGGTGACCTCAAGACTATGCCATGGATATGCAGTGAGAAGTCATGGCCTCGAGGACCGCGGCCTCGTAAAGGGCAATCTTGTTGACCGAAACGAAATGTAATTTGGACACTGCTCGGTGGCAAGGGCAGCTGATGTCACTTCCACGGTTCTCGTGGTCGTGCTGCAGGCCTCGTGCACCGGCCCAAGGTTCGCAGCACACCCTTACAGACGGCGACAGAAATGACGAGCGGCTCAGGGCCAAACGACGCGCAGTCGTCAGAGCCAATTCTTGAGGTGAGAACTTAGAAGGCGGTGCGACGTCAGCTCCAAAGCCACCAGCAAAAGCAGCACCGTCTTGTCCACGTTCATGGGTCTCGGCCCGCTGGCTCGCGCCGTCACCTGTAGCTCGCTCATGCCGCCGCTTGGTGGGCGTCGAAACATGCTCGGCCGTGCGGTGCGCGCGCAGGGTGCGATGCGAGCGAACCTGGTCAGAGTGGCAGCAGGCAGCAGACAGCAGACAGCAGGCAGCAGGCAGCAGACAGGGGCACCGTTGCCAGGACAGAGCAGGGCGGTGGTCCCAGGGGGAAAAGACGCAGTGGCTGCTCGAACAGTGCAGCAGATGCACGGCAGAAGCGGCGCTGACTGGCGCGGTGCAGCGGCAGCCAATGGCGAGGGCGGCGCTGGAGCTGGCGGCCATGGCCGGGGCAGATTGAAACCTTTTGCTCAGACAGGTGTGTCGACGAGCATGGTGTCGAGCGCAGGCGTGGTCCCGCCTCCCCGCAGCTAGTGGGCGTGGGCGTGGGCGCGAGTGAACAGATTTGCAGCATGCCTCCTGAGCTCCTGAGTGCTGTACAGTACAGTGCGAGCGTTGGCCCTGAGCACCTTAGAGTTCAGACCTCCGAGTTCAGACCTCAGACCGCAGACCTCAGCCCTCAGCACCCCTTGCGCCGTTGACTCGACGCGTGCTCTGACGTCTGCTTAGCTCGCGGCTGCGGTCCACCGTGAGCGGCTCATTCGCAGGCAGCCAGGAGAAGCCAGGAGACTCGCTGGGCTCCGCAAAAGCCGGTTCCGCCGCCCACACGCACCGCCGGCCAGACGACGACACGCCCGCCTGCGACCCGTGAGGCGTCACCTCCTGAGCGCCGCAATCTCGACGCGGCCGTGAAGCTGCCCGTGTGCCCGCCAGCCAGCTGCCGCGCCCGCCAGACCCTCGCCCACGCGCAGCGCAATATCGGACCCTGTCCGCTACGACTCGCGCTGCTTGGCGTGACGGTGCCTCGAGCCCTAATTATTTTCACTGCTGCAGCCCTCGCCTGCTGCACCACCCACCATGTACTCTGCCTACGACCAGCAGTCGTCGCGGTCGCCCGGCTCGCACCGCAACCAGCCGGGCACCCTCAACCGTATGCCCTCGCGCCAGTTCGACGCCTACCAGCAGCAGCTCGCCCAGCCCGCCCTGTACCCGCAGCAGGACGACCACCAGCGGGGCTACGACCAGCCGCGCAGCTACAACGACCGCCTGAACAACACCATGCACGCCGCCTACGGCTACGACATGGGCGCCCAGCAGGGCTGGAATACCAACGCCTTTGCGCAGAACGCCCTGGGGTCGCTGGGCGCCGCCGCCGGCCAACGCATGAAGTCGCAGACCCGCGGCGGCGGCGGCGGCGGCGGAGGACGCAGCGCCCTGCCTGCAGTAGGTCGCGCCCTGATGCACGCCCACGCTCCCACTGACATGTCGCAGGGCTGGATGGAGCCGCCGCCGCAGCAGCCCCAGGGCCTGCCCGGCTTCGCCCTCCCTGGCCTGGGCAACGGCGCCTCGCTCAACACCAGCTACGGCCACGACGTCGACGAGGAGCTGATTCCCACCGCCATCGTCATCAAGAACATCCCCTTTGCCGTCAAGAAGGAGCAGCTCGTGCAGCTGATGACCGACCTGCGTCTGCCCCTGCCCTACGCCTTCAACTACCACTTCGACAATGGCGTCTTCAGGGGGCTGGCCTTTGCCAACTTCACCACCGCCGAGGAGACGGCCGCCGTTATTGAGTCGATGAACCACTTTGAGCTCAACGGCCGCAAGCTGCGCGTCGAGTACAAGAAAATGCTGCCCCTGGCCGAGCGCGAGCGCATCGAGCGCGAGAAGCGTGAGCGCCGCGGCCAGCTCGAGGAGCAACACCGCCCGCTCGGCGGCCAGCTGCACCAGCAGCCCTCCTTCAGCTCCCTGGCCTCGCACTCGCACATGCCCGCCGCATCCCCGTCGCCGGTCTCGGCGATGCGCCAGCAGAAGATGGCCATGTCGCTCGCCGGCGCGTCTGAACGCGTCGCGAACCCCCCTGTGGACGTCGACCTGAACGACCCCCAGATCCTGCAGTTCTACTCACAGCTCCTGCTCTTCAAGGAGGCGCCCGACCGCGACAGCATGACCTTCCCTCCGTCCCTGTCGCCCCCTCAACGACGCATCATCCACACCCTGGCCCACCAGCTCGACCTGGCCCACGTATCGAAGGGCTCGGGCGACACCCGCCAGGTGCACATTTTCAAGGTCCACAACAACCAGGGCCTCAGCCCGCCCATGCCGCAGATGCCGACCAGCCACCCCACCGAGCAGCCAGGCCGTCGTGGTCTCAACCGTGCTGCAACCACAGACTTCAGCGATGTGCGTGCATCTGAAGGGTTCTACAACGCATTCGGCAGGCAGGCTTCGGGCCTGCTTGGCTTCCCCGACTCTCCAGGGGGCTTAAACGCAGTGCCCAACCTTCGAGGAGCCAAGTCTTATGCCGACCTCCGCTCCTACACACCTTCGCCAGCACCTTCCACAGCAAGCCACCCGGTCGGACGCCCTGGCGGCATCTCTCTGGAGGGGCTCGGCTTCAGCGGCAGCAACACGAACCCTAACGGCACACCAACAGCAACGTCCATGTCACAGCGCGACGACATGCTCGAGAGGGAGATGGGGCGCATGAACCTCGGGGCCAACTCGTTCGGACAGAGCAGCAGCCCCCGTTCGCTTCGCCAGATGACGTCCTGGGAGAACCCCGGCCCTATCGGCGGCCACCGCGCCTTCAGCTCCAACTACGACGACCGCCCATCACGACAGCCCCGCGGCCCGCTCCCCGAGCGCGGCCAAGGCTTCAGCCGCCCGCGCCAGAACGGCCACCAGGGCCGGGGCAGCGACGAGCTCTCCTCGCAGTCCAACGTCGAGATCCTCGTCGGCCAGTGAGCCGTGCCCCGACGCCCACGCCCCGTAACGCACCCCCCGCTCATTCAAACCTCAACGACCCTCGCGACACAACCCACTATGAAGACGATGACGTTTACGGCCAGCTACTACCCTTTCCCGGCATCGCACAACCCCACCCAGCCACCACCGCTCCGGATTGACCTTTACGACGTACGACGCCTACGATGAATGATGCCACGAGCGTAGAGGATTCCAGTTACATCAAAGAGAGGCCCCAGCCCCACAGCTACCCCCGCGCGCTTGCACGCCCACTCACCTATTTACCAACACACGCGTTTTTTGGATTCGCATAGTATGCCGTCTTTTGCGTTTTGTTCTTCTTTTCTTCATTTTTTTCTTCATTACTTTTCATCTTCATCTTCTTCTGCCGGCTTGGCTTGAAGATTGGAAACATCAGCGAAACGGGCGAGAAAAAGCATCATGAATATATATCGATTTCGAGCACCTTGCTGTTCAGTTCGCAGTTTGCACCACTTCTGTCATCTTGTTTTGCTACGCAGGGGATTGTGTTTTTTTCTTTTTCTTCTCTAGTTTGTGTTCCCCCTACCTACTCCCCCCCCCCCCTTT
>JUDZ01009125.1:0-15864 GCA_000812845.1 Stagonosporopsis tanaceti | reverse complement strand
AACGTGGCTTCAATGTGCACTCTTGTTGCGTTCTCCACGTCATTGATTCCATCTTCTGAGTCGCTGTCTGGGTAGTGTTTGTGAGGGCGGAATGCTCTGGCTAGTTGTCGTTGCATTTTGTCGAACACTCGCTCATCATAGTCGTCGTAGTCGTCGTGACAAGGGTACGCTATTGATTGCATTTGGCCTTGGCGACGATAAGAGGGGCGAAAAGACTCTAGGTAGTAGTCGTACATGTGGTTCTCAGAATGGTGGAAGCGTTCAGAGTATGTTGAAACGATTGAATTGACGAGCATGTACCGCAGATGCTGAAGAGGTGCGTCTGGACTTCTGGCGTGCGCAGGACTCGCAGAGACTCCGAAAATTTATACCTCAGCCATCTTGCAGTCGCGCTCGGTGCTCGGTGCCTCCAGTCTAGAGCAAGCGCTGGTGCCGTAGCCAGTGTTCGAAAGAGAAGCTGGCAGTATACGTGTTTCCTGTATGCAAGCGCTCCTCGAACGTTCCGATGGCACATCGTTTACCTTCACATAATCAAGCGTGAATCTAAAAATTTTACCATTGGCGGTTTTACCATCTTTGTTCTAGCCATCGGCAACAATTTCTCGGTGACAGCTCGACACAGGCGCTCGTCCAAACGACAAACAGCCTGTAGCACACACAATACTTGCACAACATTGCCAAGGACCACACAATTAATTGGAATCAATCATAAGAAGTCAAATCTCGGCGAACAAGGAGAATGATTCGTAGTGCGAATAGCGCTGCTGGCTATGGAGGTCAATACCAGGCCAACCTCAGCAAATCAGCCGGTCGGATCTGTCGGAATGGGTGTCACATCGCACCCGACGGTACGAAAAGAGTGACGACCATGTCAGACAGAGTACAAAAATGGTCTCTGTCCGGGGAGGAGTTCCAAGTCGAATCTGTGCCTTCGCACTGCTGTGTGAGAATGTCGGTGCTTATTGACATGTATAGGACCCTCTTGATCTGATAGACTACGTCAAGGGCCGCTCCTGATTGGCTAACCATTGCTCACAACCAATCAGAAGTAAGCCACAGCTTAGCGGACTTACAAGGGTCCGCATACTTCAAATGGCATTGTAGAGCTACAAACTTGTTTGAATGCAATTCAGTGGCTTCACAATATCAGCGCTTATGCACCTTCCCTTACAGACTATCAATCAAGGCTAAGAGCTTCTGACTGGCGCCATCTGTGCCTCGTTTGACAAAGGTGACAGCACAGGAGACGTTTTACAGGGGCAGAACGTGGACTCCAGCCACTCACAGATCTGCCCACCTGTTTGTATCGGGGCTTTTCATAATTTGCTGACCATCCTAAGACCATTACGTGGGTGTAGGTACTAGTAGCTTACCACTATGTATCTGGTGAACAGCCAATTGAATGGTCTTGGTCTACCGTTTCACCCTGCAATTTGTCAAGTCTTTGTAGTCCAGTCACTCATAGACCTTCAATTTAGGCATTCTTTGAACAGCCTATAAGATGGTTAAAACATTTTGACAACCAATACACCTTGATATGCATCTAATCTCTCAGGTTGGTGATGTTGTAATGACAGTGGGTCGGACTTACGCAAGCTCCCGCGGCTTCCATCTCAATCCTGCTGCTGCATCCAACCCTTCTTCCCTCCTGCATCTGCCCCTCTCATCTTACATTCTCTCTCCAACCTCCGTCTCACCATATCCGTCCTTATCATCTTCATATGGTGCCCCATCATCCTCATATCCTGCATGAGAGAGTCGCATATGAACTCCCAATCATACACATCTCTGTTCTGACCCAGCGATGGTCGCAAAAATGGATGCAGGTTGTGTTGAAAATAGGGACGTGTGGTGGTGGCTGGTGAGCAGGACATAGTGGACTGTTTTCAGCAATGATTAGAGGTGTGGATGTGGAAGTTGGCGATGGGAAAGGTGGAGGGCAGAATCAGAGTGTATTGGTGGTTGCGAGAATGCGTTGGTCTGCTCTTAAAGATTGTTGTCTTGCCAGCGAACGATCAAACGCACGGTGGGTCAGTGACTTCACGTCTTGAAACGACTGCTCTGGCTTTACACTAGGATGGACAGCCCGAGTGCAACATCCAATTGCATGATCGTTCAGTGGAGCGATCCATTTTGTCATTTTCTAGCCTTCTGATGACTGAGACCATGTTTCTTCCAATGGGTCCGGTAGGAACGCAGCTCCCCAAGGGGGACCCCCTTCACACGCGGCACTGTTGCCGGCCCCACACTCAAATACCATGGAAAACCTTCTCCAACTCCTTCGGCTCGACGTACCTGCCAGCTTCCCTCTCCATCTCATCGGCCACGTGCACCCAGAAGTTCCTCTCCACCTTACCTACAGCACGCATAAGCAGCTCGGTCATGCTCCCGTCCATAGCAACAACCTCCTGCTCAGACTCGCCCTTCCTCCTGTCCTCATCCTTCCCCCTGATCTTCGCCTTGCCCTTATCTTTGCCCCTCGCTTTCGCAGAAGTAGCCTTTTCAGCACGCTCTCCATCTGCATCCACAACAACAGCTGGCGTGCGGATATTTGCACTCAACTCGGTCGCGTTTTGAAAGTCCTTGACCCGCTTCTTGCCAGCCTTGCTCGTGCCTTCGCGTCCACTGCCTGCGTTCTTCAAGTGCGCATAGTCGCGTGGCTCGAATCCGACTTCTCGTGTAGGCGCTGCAGTCTCCGAGCTTATGAGGATGAACCGCGAGTACACTGCTGCTTCGGTCCACGTGGGTGCTTCCTTCTTTTTGATGCGGCGCTCATTCAGGTGCGCAGTGATGTTGGCCCACAGCTTGCCCTCGCCACGGAGGGCCAGGATGATTGTGTCTTCGAACGAGGCGGGTACGGCTTGTGCGTCGGTTGAGGCGGGCTCCGCTTGCAGGATTGTCACATTCTCCAAGACTGTGGCTTTGAGTCCGCGGGCGCGAGTGAAGGTATCGAAGGAGGCGTTTTGGTCTGCCATGGTATTGATCTTTTGAACGTAGTAGCAGTCTGTAGCAGCTGGGCTGGCAGTGCTATGCTGTTTTGATGAAGGAAGGTGGAGATTCGTGTCAACCTCGTTAGTTGAGCGAGAGAAGCTGCCGTGGCAAAGTCTGTAAGTTAAGGTAGTCGCTAGCGGTGCTATATCTCTCACCTGCACCGCGTGACCTCCCGCGACTAGGCAACATCCCTTCACTTGCTCATTCCACTGTCACATGACTGTAGACCCAACAATACAGAGCACGCGAAGACAGATCACTTGTCTTGATGTCCAAGTAGTGTTAAAACCTCGATAAAATCGATACTGACGAGACCGTTATCAACGAAAACCCGCAAACTCTGTATTCGAAACCAAATCAATGGTCATTTTCCAATCCAACACCGCTACCACGCCACAAGTAAGCTCGCCTTCACCGATACACTGCCCACGCCAACCTAGCCTCAGCTTCTATCCTCTTCCTCTCCACATTCGCCCCAGGTGTCTCTCCTCGCTTGAGCGCTTTGACAGTTTTCATCCGCTTCGATGGCAGCATCGATCGAAGGAGTGATGTAGTTGAGCGGGCAGTGGATGCTGAGCGGATGGAAACAGTGTCTTTCTCCGATTTTGTGTCCATGTTGGAAGGATACGTAGTGGGTTTTTGAGAGCGTTTGATGATCAGACAAGTGTATGTATAACCCCAGAGCGCTGTCTGGATGCGCAATGCTGATCTGCTCAACGGCAAGATCTTGAAGAGAAAGTATCGTGCACTTAACAGTAAAGTTGCGAAACCAGCGCCCAAGAACAAACCCATATGTCCTTATAGTCGCACCCTCCGTCCCCCTTCCCTCCCTTGTCCCGCGATCACACCCGCGCTACACCGGTCTTGTGCACCGCGTCGTCCGACTAGCGCACATTACTCGGCCCTACGCACGCGCTGTTCTCATCCGGCGAACCACCTCATCTCGACTTCATGACTCACGCCGCGATCGGTAAGCCATAGGCCATGTGGAAGGGCGCGTCGCTTGTCGATTCCAGATGAGGTAAGTGCGGGGAAGGGGAACGTGGGTGAGGGCGCCCTTCTGGACCGCGCTAGTGGGCTACTCACCATGTATGTGAACACAATGCAAAGGGAGATTCCAGAAAACCATTCATGTTGATGTTGATGCAGGCGGTGGCTGTGTACGTGGTGTTGGGACCGGTACCGGCACGTCTTGCCTCGAGCAACATTCTCGCTGGCGATATGTAGTTACTATCAACGTATACTACGGTGTAGGCCTCTGCAGCGCCCAATTGCAGGAGCAGGAGCGGGAAGATTCTAAAGGAAAAATACGGATTCAGTGAATTACGAGCGACATAGAGTAAATGTGAAAATGTGTGTTCATCAAAACACCATCATGGGAATCTAGCAAGCCAACACAACCAGCCCAAGCCTCAACGCCATATCCAATGCCACGATCACCAGCACACATACCTCCGCTACCAATCCAATCCGCCCGCGCCCCTCTCCCCGCCCGCAAGAATCGCACTCGCCTTCGCCTTCTCGCCCAGCCCGCCCTCGAGATGCGAAACCTGCAGCCCTTTCCTCCCCTTAAGCTTCATACTCTCCAATCTGCGATCAAGCTTGACAAACGGATCCTCGCTCTCGCTCTTCTTAATCTTAAACTTGCTCGTCCCCAGCACGCTATCCAGCTCCTCCACGCTGGGCAGCTTGACGTACAGCCAGCCGTCTGCGCGTTCCTCGACGGGGAACGTAGCGATGTTGACCGTCTCGTCGTTTGCGCAGCGGCCTGCCTGCGGGCCTGAGAGCTCAAAGTTGCGCTTGTGGTTCGGGCACGAGACCCATAATTTGTTGTTTTGTAGATCGTCGCCGATCAGGCCGTCGGAGAGGATGAAGGCCCGCTTGTGCGGACACATTTGCTGCGTACAGTAGTATTTCCCGCGCACCTTGAAAAGCGCAAGTTGTGTGTCGCCCCGCTTGAGCGCTTTGGAGTCGCCCGTCGGTGTGTCTTGCAGCTCGGTCGCGGCCAGCATGGGTTGCCAGCTGAGCTGGCTCCATTTGTGGCCAGCGAAGTCTTCGGTGATGGAGTCTTTGGGCCAGTATGAGGGGCGCTCTTGCCCGCGTTCTTGGGTGGGCTCGATGGTGTCGACAATGTTCTCAGATGTGTTGGCGAACTGGTTGAACCAGGCCTTTTTCTTCGGATCTTTGAGGACTTCGGTCCATTCGCAGAAGAAGGAGCCGACGAGGTCTTCCATCTGCTTTTCGAGGTCGCCGCAGATTCCGAGCTTGTCTTCTAAGATTACTTCCTGGAGGTACTTGATGCCACCAGGCAGGTTCTCCATCCAGCGCGCCGTACGTTGGAGCTTATCAGCTGTGCGGATGTAGAAAGAGAGGTAGCGGTCGAGAATCGGCACCACATCGTCCGGTGGCACGTCTTTGGCAAGAAGTTCCGAATGACGGGGCTTCGCGCCGCCGTTGCCACCAACAAAGATATTGAAGCCCTTCTCGGTGGCGATAAGACCAAAGTCCTTGTTCTGTGCTTCCGCACACTCGCGCACGCAGCCCGACACACCACCCTTGATCTTGTGAGGACCGCGGATGGACTTGTAGCGCTCCTCCAGGCGCACCGCCATGCCGACACTGTCACCGATGCCGAAGCGGCACCAAGTCGTCCCGACGCACGACTTGACTGTGCGCAGCGACTTGGCGTAAGCGTGTCCAGACTCCATTCCGCCATCAATCAGCTCTTGCCAAATGTCTGGCAAATCCTGTTTCCTGGCACCGAACAGGTCGATACGCTGACCACCAGTGATCTTTGTGTACAAGTTGTACTTCTTTGCCACCGTCCCGATGATGATGAGCTTCTCTGGCGTAATCTCTCCACCAGATACCCGCGGCACGACGGAGAACGTGCCGTTGCGCTGGATGTTAGCCAAGAACCTATCGTTTGTCTCTTGCAGACCTCGCCTTTCAACATCAAGCAAATGCTTGTTGAAGAGCGAAGCAATGACGGACCCAATCGCGGGCTTGCATGCCTCGCAACCAGCAGACTCTGGCTCGCGACCGCACTCCTTCATTACGGCGTCAAAGTCCTTCAAGTTCTTGACGTAGATGATGTTGAATAGATCCGCGCGCGAGTATTCAAAATGCGGGCACAGATGGTTCTTGACCTCGTTGCCCATGGATGCCATCGTCTTGTTGAAAATAGTCTGCACGAGTGGCATACAGCCTCCGCACCCCGTGCCCGCTTTTGTGCAAGACTTGACATCCCCAATGGATTTACAGGTCCCATCTTTGACGGCATTGACCACGTCATCCTTGGTGACATTGTGGCAGGAGCAGATCTGGGTGTCGCCAGATAGGTCGGAGCCATCGTCTTCGCCCTTGGAGGCTCCAATGATCAGCTCAGCTGGCGGCATTTCCAGCGGCTTCTGGTTCTTGACCATGGGCACCAGCTTGATGTAGTCTTTTGTGTCGCCGATCATCATACCGCCCAGCAGGTACTTGCCGTCCATAGTGAACAGATACTTCTTGTACACTTGCTGGAACGGATCTTTGTACGTGAGGGCCTTGACCGGTGGTGCTGCAGGCCCGCTTGTGAGGTTCTTAACTTTATCCACCTCTTTCTTCTCCGGTTTCTGGCGCCCCGGCATATCCTTGGGTCCATCGCGGTCTGCGAAGAAGTCGCCAAAGCTTGCAACCTCGACGCCGAGTAGCTTAAGCTTGGTGCTAAGATCCGGACGCTTGAACTTACGTGGCGCATGTGCTTTCGCTTGCGTAAGGTTGAATGCGAGAACATCCGCCATCTCGACACCGGGTGCAATCAACCCAAACGTCTGATTCTCCCAGCTCGCGCACTCGCCAATGGCGTAGATATCGGACGTCGACGTCGACAGGTCATTATTGACGATGATACCTCCCCCGCGATCAGCACACTTGATCGAGGCTTTCCGCGCAAGCTCGTCGCGCGCTTTGATCCCGATCGCAAAGCAAATACACGAACACTCCATCTCTTCTCCGTCCTCAAACACAACACCTCGTACGGCGTTCTTCTCGTTCGTCAAGATCTTGCCAACGCGCTTGCTAAGCATGACGTCGAGTCCCATTGCACGCACTTGCTCCACGACCATGGATCCTGCATCGTTGTCCAGCTGGCGCGAGAGCACCCATCGATTCCGCTCGATGAGCTTGACTTGTGTAAAGTTCTCAAGATCCATCATGGCGTGCGCGGCTTCGAGACCGAGCAGTCCGCCGCCAACGACGGCGCCGTTTGTTCCTTTGCGTGTCGCGGAGAATTCGATCAGGCGCTGCAAGTCGTCGATGGTACGGTATACGAAGACGCCCTCCGCGTCATGTCCGGGCGTGTGGCGGGGAAGTAGGGCGTCAGAGCCTGTTGCGAGGACGAGGATGTCGTACGGTACTGTTTCGCCGGATGACGTCTTGACATTCTTGCTTGTCGAGTCGATTTCGGTCACAAGCGTGTTGAGGTGGTAGTTGAGCGAGCCTTCGGGCATAGACGAATACCACTCCTTCGGGTTCAAATACAGGTTCTCAACTTGTCTGTGTTGAAAGAAACTTGTCAACCCCACTCTGTTGTAGGCCAAATGTGGTTCTTCGCCGATGACGATGATATCGTATTCTCTCCGCTTGACATCGTACTTCATGAGTTTCTCACTGTATTACTGTCAGTTGCTTCATCACTGGCAACCTTCCACCGCGATACTCACATGAATGCAATGCCAACCATACCCAATCCCACCACAACAACCTTTTTCCTCGCTTGCAGCGGTGTATCTCCGAGCTCTCCCTTCTTTTCCAGCTCCTCTACCTTCTCGGGCAGCTTGTTCGCCTCCGGGTCATTCCACTCGCTGTTCGAGATATTGCCATCTTTCGAACCCCATGTCCCGTGAACCGGCGACTCTGATTCCGAATGTGTAGCCCCGGACTTGGGATCAAGGCCCTGTGTGACGATCGGTACTGTTTCTGCCTCCGCCATCTTGGCTTGTATGAATATGCAATGCTCTGCCGAGCTGGGTATCGAAGGTCGCAGCAACTAGGCCTGGAAGCTATGCTGATTCAAGTATATCTAACACGAAGCATCCGACTCAAACGTGAAGCCCCAAGCACCCAATGGGTATATGGTATCTCAGAAAAAGGACTGAAGAAGCACAGAAAGCCCAGCATCGAAAGACATATCCCCTCCCCTCCACGGCCTAACCAGCGCTTGCATTGTAATACCCAAACACAACGCCTCTGATAGGCCGCAGCACACCAGATACTCAGCTCAAACAACTCCGTGGCACGACTTCACCCGTAGATCAACCCAGCATCTGCGATCGCATCACCTCACACGCGCCTCCCTTCAACAACGCCAGTTCCGCGGCGCGCACGACGCTGGTGGCGCCCAGACGATAGAGTTTCTATCTGCCAATCAGCGCCGCCTTGTGTAAGACCCCGCGGCGCCGGAAATGTTGCGTTTCGCTGCGAGCAGGGGCCAGGCATCAGAGGCGTGATATCAGGCCTCTGAGCGCCGAATCACAACGCCGCTGATTGCGATTGCGATTACGAGCCGCGTAGCATCCGGACCGCTGGGCGACACACCAACGGCAAAGCGTGTACTCGTGCATTTAGGAACGTGTACATAAACGCAACCAGATTTCCACGGAGACGCAGCTCAAGCGGCGGGTGCGGTGGTGGGGCGTGCACGGACGTGGCTTCTGATAAGAACGCGGCGTTTTGGTGGAGCCAAGCGCGTGGGCCTGATAACGACATGACCTCGACGGTCGTAGGCCGGAGATCTGGGATGCTGCGTTGGGTTTCTCCGTGTGTCATTGTACAGGACTACGATGTAGACTGCGGGTGAGTGATAGAGGCATGAGAGTCGTTAGTGAGTGCTGGGCGCGTTGTAGCTGTTGAAGGCTGTGGACCCTGAGATGGGCTGAATCTGAGCTAGGCTTTGTTGGGCTACTATACGTTGAGATATTGTGGACGGAAACATCTGTGTTTTGGGGGAAATCGTTAAAAGACTCTTTTGTTGTCGTTTCTAGAAAGAAGAAGTCTTTCGCCTAACTATGGCTTCTTAGCTTTTAGTAAATTATGGCGTCTTCATGCGAAAGGGTCGGTGGCAATGGGCTACTGTCAGAGACATACAGTCGATATTTGTACGCATTGTAGTCTTTGATAGAAATTTGGACTGAAACACCAATGCATCATGACACCCAAATCAACGCCTTCCCGCCTTTGTGTGCCCAGACCCCATCATGGCGATGACCGAAAACGCCATACTACACCACTAAGTCCAGCAAAAACACCTTTACTAGAAGAACAACAGATCAGTCTCATCCCACCCAGCCCCAATCAACCAACTCTTCACACTCTTCTCCAACGCCTCGGGCCCACAGACAAGTACCATCGTTTCCCCTTTCGCCGGCACCTGACAGTACGTCTCCAACAAGGGCCCAGCAATCCTGCCCCTCTGCCCCTGCCACTTATCCGTCGCCTGCGTCAGGGTATACACAATCTCGCACCTCTCTCTATCCGCGCTCTGGAAAGCGTCCAGCTCCTCTTTACACAGAATATCCTCTTCCAGCCTATTCCCATTCAACAGCGTGCAGACCGTCTTATCATCCCTATCCTGCATCACGGCGCGCAACACCTGGAAGATAGGTGTGATGCCAGACCCGCCGCACACCATCACGAATCTGCTCACGCGGCGCTCATGCCCGTTGATCGCGCACGCTCCCTTGCCCAGGTACTCGAACTTGCCAATCGGGCCCTTGACGTCGACCCAGTGGCCCGTGGGGATCGCGTCGAGCGCTTTGGTCATCCTGCCGCCTGCTCTGGCGGGCGCGGAGGCAGACGCGGGGACGTCAGCGTACACCTTGATCAGGATGTCGACGTAGCCCTGTTTGCTGGTTGCGGAGATCGGAGTGTAGGAGCGGATAATGGCCTCGCGGGTCGCGGGGTCGCGCAGCCGGATCATCAGGTGCTGGCCCGTGGGCAGCCCGAGGGTTTGGGCGTCGTGGTCGAGTTTGAATGTGAAGATGCGCGTATCCCACGAGACGGTTTTCTTCGAGTGCAGCAAGGCTTTTTGCCAAATGCGGGGGTCGAGGAAGACGGGGCGTGGGGAGGTGGATTCTTGGGTTGGTTCGCCAGCTGAGAGGGTTTTGAGGGCTGAGGGGGATAACCGCCCGATGTGGTAGTCGGGCATCATGGCTTTGGCGGTTTCGCTGTGGATAGCCATGAATTCGTCGGTGGCATCGAGCGCGGCGGCGCTGACGATACTTTGGGCGCCGCCGGGATGGCCTTCGAGGAAGGGCGTGCCGTCGTAGACTTCGCCGTTGACTACAAACCAAGGGCTGTCTGCTTTTTCGTGCTGCTTCAGTTCGTCGAGTTCGATGATCCTGTCAACACCGTCCTTGGCCATCTTAATTTCCTTGATCTCTTCAATAGCAACCGACTCGGGTTCTTCGCCAGCAATGGTCTCCCCCCAGTGGCCATTGGTCAAATTTCCTCCAGATTTCTTGACGCGTTCCATCCAGCCACCGGGCATAAGTGCGGGCTGTGTAGGGTGCTCGAATCGGAGGTTGCCATGCTCGTTGTGTATAGCGATACGGTACCAGGGATTGTTCATCATACCAAGGACGCTCCAGTACATATCGCGCGGCATGATACACATGGCTTCGTCCATAGCTCTGACAAGGATATCGCTGGCATCCTTAAGCTCGTCCGTGGCAATGTCGAGGTGCCAGAAGCACCAGCAGAAGGAAGTCTCTCGCCAGTCCATATCGAGCCGTCCACCATAAAGGCTCTTGTCCTCATATGCCCGGTAGCGGTCTTCAGCATACTCGATGTTGGCGAGCCGCCATGTTTTGCCTTTGTCCAGGGACACTTCACAGCGAGTAACACGGCGGCCACCACCGCTGTAGGCATATCCTCGAACATTGTAGGTGTCTGCCGCGGAGGCTATATCGACCTTTTCCTCATGCGCAGGGAAAGCAATAGCGGCGTTGGGTGATAGGTCATAGATAGCATAGCGTTCATCCATCCACCATTTCGGGTTCTTTGCTGATTCGTCTGGGTCCACCATGGTGGGCAGTACTCGGTTATCGTAGATGTGATACCAGTTGTCGCTGGGTTCAGCTGTGACAATTAATCTCTTGATCCACTTGACACTGCGTCCGCCGATCTGTCCTGGAATCACTACTCGCAACGGCTTTCCATGGTCTGGTGTTAGCGACTCGCCGTTCATCTTGTGAGCGAGCATGATGCCTCTGTTGGGATCCATGACCCAATTCAGTTTGACCGATGTGCCATAGTAACCATTGGGCTGTGCAACTGTTAGTGAAAAACGAGGTCAATGCGGAATTGCACTCACAAGCTTGTCCGCACCCTCCATACACACGTACTTTGCCCTTCGAAGAGGCTTTGCGCGCTCGATGACATTCCTCAGGACGACACCTGTGAAGAGTGCGGTGGATACACCTGCTGGACCCCATGAAAAGCCTTTGCTCTTTCGCACCACGTTCTGCTCTTTCCGCCGGTTTCCTGCACACACCAGAGTGATGGGATATGTAACATTCTCATACTCTTGCAAGAGATCACGCAATGTGATCTTCAAAGGATTCTGGACAAGACTGGAAGCTGTTAGGAACATATGGTGAACGTGGCAGTGCATGCATACCCTTCGACTGAGAATTCCCAGTCCAGACACTCTGAATCCTGAACTTCGGGTACTGCACCATGATTTCGGACGTAAAATAGGTCAGGACTTGTGAGAAAGCCTTCATTGTACAGATCGCTAAGTGGAGCCTCGACATTAAAGGGGTGCACGCCCGTCAAACGGATCAGTCTTGGATCTCTTGGGACATGTGCATCGGGCGTGGGCTTGTCGACATCCAGGACCTGCTGCTCTTTCGAAGGTGGAGGTAATGGTATGTCAAGTTCTGTCGGGGTTGTGGAGGTTGTCGACTTGCTGTCATCGCTGTCGAAGTCTGTTTCTGGCGGAGTTGGCGGTAACTGTACAGGTACTGATGCTGCCTGTGCTTTTGGCTGGACTTCTGTTGGCGGAGGAAGAGGAACTCCTGCTTTTTGTGCTGCGGTGCTCATGATGGGCTGCTGCGTACGGAAGGTAGGACAAAGTATTGGGTATAGGGCTAGAAAATTAAAGCACAAGGTATATGGTGGAATGCTGTGCACACCACTAAGCCTTATGATCGAACGCTCGCACGCCTATAATGATAGCAGAGAAGTGATGGAAGACAAGGGAGAAGTTCGACGTCGAATAGTATTGAGGCAAATGTAACAGATAGAGCTGGACCGAGAGCACCGATGCCAAAGGCGCACAGTCTAGTCAGATCGTCCTGCCGTAAGACTAGACACACTGGCTCTCGTCATTGCGCAAACATCTCCTGTAGCACCCGGGATCGCGGAGAAGCCACAGGTAGGCCCAGTATCGCGGCAGCGACTATTCGCGGGCACAAATCGAATTGTCATATCCCGCATGCCGTCATTGTGTTAGATAGCAAAACCTGGAGAAATGCAAATTTGTGCTGATCGCTGGTTGATATGCACCCTTATCTTTGGGACTGTTTCAGGTTTAGCGCCCGAATGTGTGGCGTCTATGCAAGCCGCCAAGCGAGTCGATTGCACCTCAACTTCAGCACCATGTGGGGGCACGGATCTTTTTGGTACGATCTCAGCATTTCTGTGTATCCAGCGGAGATACTTGAACCGTAAGAAGTCTGGTTTCGAAGCTCACAAGAATCAACATAGCCTCCGTTGTTGCTGTCGACACAACGCAAGAGATAATCGTCCCTTCGTGCTAGCGCTTATGGTGCGAAGTGGTTGTGCGACTGTCGTCTCATCATCGTGCTCCATGGAGCTGGCGCGTCCCTCGCGACCGCCGATGGGATTGATGATGCTCCATGCCACGGAGAAGCCTTGTACGTGCCCACTATGGTGTTGTAGACTTTGGGAGTCGAGACCGAGATCGTCCGGACCATATGCGACTTGATATGGCGTGGGACGACGGTGCAGAGGTGAAGTTGCGTTGGACTTTGATGTTTCTCCGCGGGTGCCTGAACGACCGAACGACAACATCCGTGCGCGGGAGGTACCGTGATATCGGCACCATGTAAGTCTGTTCGGCAACTGAACTGCAACTGAACGGCAACTGAATAGCACTACGGTCAAACATGCACCACAGCGCGACTTGCGTTGTTTAATTCTCGGGCATGCTCGGCGTTAGTAGTACGGCGACAGCAATTCACACGTGAGTCAACGGTCCCACCTGTACCTGACCGGACAGCTTCTCATGCAGGGTTTGGGCGCGTTGCTTCGTTCGCACCTCGTTCCTCAGCTTAGAGGAAGCTCGGGCGTACCGCCCTTTGGCTCCATGCTTCAGCCTCGTGATCATATCGCCTGCCTTGCCTTTTGTTACATCGAGAGGGTTCAGCTGGTCTTCCTTGGGCCGTGTCTTGTTCAAGAAGTCGATCTGGGCTTGCGACGCAGGGCTGCGGCGCCATGGCATATTCTTCGCAATCCAGATGTGCTCGAAGACATCTTTTGCAAATGTATCGGCAGCATGCACGACGTGTTCAAAAGACTCTCCCTCTGCAATGGTTCGTGGGGCCGCGTATGGGCTCTTGATGGTCTCCGCTCGAGGTAGTCTGCGGTAATACTTGGCCCTGAAATAGCCTTCATCCTTATCAGATGGCTCAATAATGATGTAGTTGCCGCTGTTGGTAGTGAGAATGAACTTTCCTTCGCCAGCACCAACCCATGCGTATTGGCTCAGATTGCGAATAAACTGATCACCAGAGGTGTCGGCGATGAGATCATGAACCGAGTCGTAGTCGGTGAAGCTGATGGTGCCGGGTAGCTTGGTCGAGAGCGTACGGTGCTCCAGGGCGGAAGCTTCTTGCTGGCGCTGGTTCTCAGCCTCCTTTCTTTCCTTCAATTCCGTCATGCTTTTGGTATCTGCTTTCTCGACAATCTCGCCAGGGTCAAGTCCAAACAGGGTAGGAGTGGACACAACACCTGTACTCAGGGCTGCGACCATGTCTATGATGTGACAGTTTTCCTTGCCCTTGTGCAGGCGCATGCCTCGGCCGATCATCTGCACCAGTAGGTTACGTGACTTGGTCGGTCGGGCCAGTAGCACGCAGTCGATATTTGGGATGTCAGTGCCCTCGGTGAAAACGCCACAGTTGAGTAATACTGGGAACTCTCCATTTCGAAACGAGTCTATTCTGGCGCTGCGGATTTTTGTGGGTGTATCACCGGTGACAAATTGCGCGTCAATGCCATATTCCCGAAATCGAGCGGCCAAATTGGTAACATGGCTGAGATCGACGCAGAAGATCAGCGTCGATTTGCGGCCGTTGGCTTTGACCGACCATGTCTTCACAACAAGCTCGTTGGTTTGGTTAGTGTTTATGGCTTTGGACAGCGCAGCGGTCTGGAAATCGCCATTGGCGCCAGAGCCGACCTTGGTCAAATCAGTTTTCATCTCAACGGTGGTAAAGACGACATCGGAGAGCCAGTTCTCCTCAATCATGTCGACATAGTCACTGTCGTATGTCAGTTACTTTCTGGAAAAGCTACGAGCTAGACGCACCGATGGTAAACAATGTGGTCGATGACTGAACCCAGCCTCCTGCCATCGAAGCGCGAGAACGTGGCCGACACACCAACCAGGGCAGGCACTTGGCTGCTGCTCCAGTCAGCAGCAGGGTGCCGCAGACCAAAGTGCTCCAACACTTGAAGGTAGGTGGGGCTGACAATGTGGTGTGCCTCGTCTACCAGCACGAGCTTGAAGCGTGACGGGTCGAACTTGTTCAGGCGGTCGCCAGAAGTGATGCTCTGAACAGAGGCGATGGTGATGTCTGCAGCACCAGAGGCGCTGTTGTTGCCCATCTCGATTTCGACATGCTTGTCTGGATAGGCGAGGGTGCAGTGGCGTGCAGCCTGCTCTACCAGCTCGCGGCGGTGGGCGAGGATGAGGGTCTGGGATGCATGGCCAACGGGCGCTATGCGGTCGATCAGGTGGGTGAAGATGACCGTCTTGCCGGAGCCGGTGGCCAGAGACACACCGAGGCGCTTATGGCCTGCGTGGAGGTAGGAGAGGACTGCCTGGATGCATTCTTCCTGGTACTCGCGCAGCTGTATCTTGGCCGGCGCCGCAATGGCTGGGGGCAACGGCGGCGGAGGAGCTGCGGGCAGTCTGCGCGCTCGTGACGCGCATCTGAGGGGAGTGCGGACAGACACGAGGCCTGGTAGCCTGCCGTGTCTCAGCGCATGACCGAGGACGCGAAACATGAAGCTGCTGCCGGGCAAGGTGCGTCGCGAAACGCTGACTGCGACTTGCGACTGCAGCGCTCGATGACGGCACTGATTCAGTGATGGATCCACCACGGCGGCCCCACAAAAAAGTTGCGGACTTCCGCAGCTGCGTGCCTCGACGTCCAGCACTCGCCATGGCCGCCTGCACCGGGCAGCCACCACCCGGCGACCACGATGAGCTCGGGAGACGAGTCCGCGCAAGAGCTGTCGAGCGGCGACGAGACACCGCGCCCGTCTCGCCCGTCTCGCTCGTCTCGTCCGTCGTCGCGCCCGCACTCGCACTCGCACACGCCTGGCTCCCCGCGCAAGCGCCGCCGCATCGAGTCGATAGAGCCGCTGCGCGTCCGCAAGTACTACCTCGAGGGCAAGTACAACGACGCCTACCGCAGCCTGTTCAACGACGACGTGCGCCGCGCAGCCGCCCGCTTTGAGCCGCCCGAGGGTCGTCAGTACACGACGCAGTATGGCGCCGCCTCGTGGTCGGGCGACGAGCAGGCCCGCCTCTTTGCAGCACTCTCGCGGCTCGGCAAGGACAGTGTCGCCGCCATA
>JUDZ01009124.1:0-15844 GCA_000812845.1 Stagonosporopsis tanaceti | reverse complement strand
GAGAGGCTCGAGGGCAGGCGAGCCGCCGACGGGCTGGATGGTCAGCTGGTCGGGCGGCGATTGGCGGCGCGGGGGAGACGGCGGGGGGTATTCGGGCGCAGTGAGGTGTGTGGCCGACGGCGTGTGCGTGGATGCTGCTGAGGAGATGCGGTTCCTGACTTTGCTCAGGCGGCCGCTGGACTCGGACGAGGCCGCAGAATTGTGTTGCTGAGGCTCAGAGGAGCCTCCCAGCGAGAACAAGCTCGAGAGCCGCCGGCTGGACTTTTTCTTGTCACCCATCATGGCAGGAACCGCCAAACGTGGGAGCGGATTAGACGGATGGCCAGGAGGACGGCTACGTGGGCGTGAAGTGGCTATAGAGTGCTACAGGCGTGGCATGTAGGCTATGGAGCAGGGGAAACAGCAAACAGAGCTCTATGCAAGGCTGCGTGGCCACTGCGATACATGTACTGGAAGAAGGGGTTGTCAGGCTAGAAAAGGGCCTAACAATACTATATTTGCTCTCTCGATGCCGTCGCAGATCCGGCGGGCGGTGTCGCAGGCGGGCCAAAGTTCGTCATTGTCGGAACAGGCATGGCTGGCCGTTTCGCCGCCACAACGTGCGCAGCTGTCTGGCAGATCTGGCATTTCGCCTTTCAGCCTCCATGCCATTGGCTTGATGCTCAGCTATTCGTTTGTGTTATTTTTTGAATGCTTCGCAGCTGCTCTCCAGCCCCTTCATCCACCGATCTTCCGGATGTCGCTTTGGGACCTGCGCCTCGCTACAGCATGTAATGAGCCCCGCAGGGGTCGCAGCGGGCCCTTGGGCGCCGCGGTATCCCGACTTGAGCTTCAGTGCTGTCAAGGACCGAAACTGCAACGGCCTTCCGGACGAAGCGTTGGTCAGCAAGCATGCGCGCTCGACATTCTTTGTACGAGCACGAGGCTGAGGCGTCGTGTCACTGTTACTTTTTATATACACGCACCCAACAAGCACGACGAAGCATGGGCCAATTGCCCAACCAGGCAAGCGGGTGACGTACTCTCGCTTTCGGTCTTAGCAGCCTCGTCGACTCCCTGTTGGTTGACATCTGATAGGACGCATCTATCCATTGCGCCATAATGAGCGTGACTTACACGCCCGAGCCGCACTCGTTATCTAGCAAAACGACTACGCCCTTCCACAACATTTCCTCTACTCGTCTGATATAAGCTGGAAAGCTGGAACTCCGCCCAGTGACAGTGCCCTCTCTTTGGACTCTTACTGTGGACGCCCGACAAAGCGCCGCATACCAGCCACAATCGGCTGTCAGCCTGTTCCCGAGCAAGTCAGCGCGACAAATACCTAGATCTTGGTAGTCGTTCAGCCACCAAACAACTCCCCGAGGCAACCGCAGCTGCAAGGATGACAGCCTTCTCGCCACACAATATTGCCAGTTCGGCTACCAGCAAGAAGAGGCTAATCAACCTTCTGAGAGGGCACGTCAGCTCCACTATACACCCTACCTGTCCATTGCTACTTCTTCCTGTATCGCGCTACTAGATTCAATATTGCGTGGTCCACTGTTTCGGCATCGTTCCGAGCTAACAACCGTGCAGATGGCCCAACCACTCCTTGTTGCCGACGCAACTGCTTGATAAATCTGCACATAAGTTGCTAACCAACGACGCTATAGCGTTCCCCGCCTTGGAGTATGGGGCGGATCACGGCCCGCTGGCATTGAGGCAGCACCTTGCGTCGTGGATGACGAACTTTTACAAGCCTCAGGATCCCATTACCGATGATAGGATTTCGGTCCATGGAGGGGCATCGCAGAACCTCGCAGTAATTCTGAACGTCTTCACTGATCCATCGTATACCAGGAATGTGTGGTTTGTAGCGCCGGCGTATCATCTCTCCTTCCGTATTGTTGAAGACGCTGGGTTCCATGACAAGCTCCGCGCCATACCAGAAGATGAGGAAGGTATCGACATTGAGTACTTCAGGAAGGAGATTAAGAAAGCCGAAGAAAAGGCGGTAAGCCAGGGTATTCTGCAGCCAGTAAGTATTAACTTTGGTATAGAAAGTCGCTTGGCGACGGACATGCTTTCAACAAGCTCGCATGATCCTTTTGCTCAACAATATTGTTCACGGGTTACTGACAGCGCGATCAGAAGCATACGCCTGTGTCACGACCTTGGGCTAAGGTCTATAAGCATGTCATCTATGCAGTCCCAACGTTTTCTAATCCGTCGTCGAAAACCATGAGCTTGAAGCGGCGCAAGGAATTGGTGCAAGTAGCAAGAGAGTACGATGCTCTCGTCATCACGGACGATGTTTATGATTTCCTGCAGTGGCCATCGCAAGTCGCCTCCGAATCTGAGACGGTTGCAGTAGAGCAAGCCCATCTGCCTAGAATCGTAGACATCGATCGGTATCTCGACGGCGGTGCCGAAAGAGAGGGCGCTGATGGCTTTGGAAACGCAGTCTCAAACATGAGCTTCTCGAAGATCGCCAGTCCGGGCCTCAGATGCGGTTGGTGTGAAGGTACACCAAAATTCGTCTCTGGTGTTGCAGGAGTGTAAGTCTGTCCCTTCAAGTATAGTCGCGTTACAGTGGAGCGAGGCCGCAATCTGTCTAGAATGCTCCAGATCATCGTATTGCGAAGACCCTGATCATCGAATACGAGACACGGTCGGCTCGACCCGAGCTGAATATTACCCATTGTTAGGGCTGACGGGAACGTCCCAGCCGCACAGGACCTCACGACTGACGTGATACTAGCGGATCGACTCGTTCGGGTGGCAACCCTTGTCATTTTACTTCCAATATCCTGGCTCAGGCGATGGAGAATGGCGAACTTCAGCGCCGTGTATACGAGCAACTGCAGCCGACATATGGCAGACGATACCGTTCGATGATCAAAGCCATCAACGACTTGCTGGTCCCACTTGGTGTCCGCCTGCCCCAGACAGATCGTGATATCGTGGGTGGCTACTTCATCTGGCTTAGTCTGCCAGATGGCATGGAGGGCGGTGCTCTTGTGGAACGTGCTAGGGAAGACGAGAACGTGGTTGTTGCACAGGTGCGTATAAGCAGAGCCATGGTCACGGGAAGAGCTGATAGTAACACACTCTTAGGGCGAACTGTTTGAAGTAAGTGCATCGTCCACCAACGCGGTGCCTCTACTCACAGATCTAGGTCCCCGGCGACAGCGGCCATCCGCTTACCTCCTTCAAGAACGACATACGCGTATGCTTCGCAGTAAGTGTTACTAGTCTTGAACGGTGTCTCTTACTTACGAGTTCGCAGTGGGAGGAGGAAGACTCGCTAATCGAGGGTATCGAGCGCCTTGCGACCGTCATCCGCGTCATGCAGTACGAGCAAAAGACCACTGGCAGCTACAAGATTCGACTTCAGGTGGAGCAGGATGCGGAGAATTTCTGGTGAGGATTTTCGAGCGGTTGCACCGGAGTTTTGGCGGGCAGCATTGCATTTTTCGAGCCAAGAGTAAGACAATATCATATACCACTATGAGCTATTCGGAGGTGCTATAGGGAGCATGACAAAGTTCAACCGGTGCCTGATCGCTACGACGAGCTACGACAATAGCCCACGTTGGTCGACTACAGACCCCCGCGATAGAAGAGCGACATAAGACCTGTGCCTGAGGACCCCCATGCCATGATTGGGCGGACCGTCGCGGACGCCAGATAACACGCCGTCAGGCATGAATGATCCGTGCATTACAGCTTCCTCAAATTTATGCCAATGCGCGCTTGTGATGGGGAGAAACGATCTTGACAGCCAGCGGCACCCTGGACCCGTGAAACATTTCTGAATATGCACTTGACCTCAACATGCTCATCGGGCGCCGATTGGTAGACCTCGAAATCCTCAAATTTCGGCATAGTGAAAATTGCTCAGCCTTTCTGTGTGCAAACGTGGAGAGACACGCAACGTCGTTCATGTGTCGTGCAAAGCCATGGGCACAAACTTCGAGCGCCTCGGCACGAGAGGCCGAAGTTCTCACCTGGGAGAAGACCTTCAGGCCCCGAGTAGTGTGAAAGTGGTGAAGCCACAGTCGTTGAGGCTTTGGTGCATCTGATGCGGCCGAGTAACACCTGCAGACGCCCTGCTTCAGCGGCGCGATTCGCAGTGCACCCAAGCATGATCTGCCACGGCCCGTTGCCGAACGAAAGGGCCCTTGGCTGGCGACCAGCGTTAACAACTTCACCGCTGAAGCGCTGGCATCGAGGCTATTTGCATGCAGCGGCTCGCAGCCAGTAGATGGCTCTACACAGAAAATTCGAAACGTTCTTCCGGTTTCAGGCTTGGTCTCGCTTGCTGGTTGTGGCTGCTGTGCCAATTAGATCCCTGTCGCGCCAGGCACAGGATCGTCACCTCCAGCACACTCACGTTCACTGACTGGCCCACGACATCCTGCTGTTTCACGCGCGTAACTGAGGTTGAACAGACAGGTCCTGTGTTCCCTGCTAGCAACGACCCTTTGGTAATTTTCACAGTGGCGCAAGGTCATACAGAGTCGCGTTCTTGACTTTGCCACCGGAGCCCCTTACGGCAAGTCCTGCGGCTCGCCAGCATGGCCACCAGGCCTTACCATCGTGGGACGGAGGATAGCGACGATGAAGCCTTTGAATCAGAGATTGTGCACCAGCTCGATGATGCGGCGACGGCGAAGCAGTGGTATAGCGCTGTGAGAGCAGGTATAAAATGGGCATTATCGGCTGGGCACAATGAGTCGAGCATCGCTGCGCGAGGAAGTCAACCCGTCTACTCGAAACTTGAAACGAGGAGCTCTACCGAACTTGATTGGCGCGACCTTGACGTTACTATTGTAAGTTCCCGCTCCAGCACTGTGTACTTATACAATGTTGCCCGCCCCCCTTCACCTCTTTACGCAGGCACATTGTCAGCTCGCAGCACTGTGTTGCTCCTCATTCCATTTCCATTGTTCTTCATCACTCTTTTATTGAAGAACACTCTATTTATTCTCTTCTCATTCACCATTTTTGTTGCTGCGCAACTCCACTACACATACCCACTTCACGTCTATTGCTGGCCAACTGACGAAAAACCACATAGCCTTCGCGCTCACAACGATCTGTCAAACTCTTTAAAAACAAAACTTTCATAGCCATCATGGTGGCTTTCAGCGCTGGTGCGCTCCTCTTGGCGCTGCGCGTCCTCATCACTGTCTCTCCCTCCACAGCTGCCCCTGTCGCGGTGCCAGCACCACAAGCATCTGCGCCGGCCGCAGCATCTGGGTACTGGTTCGCCGACATCCAGCGCCAGGGCGTTGCGCCCTTCAACCCCGACAAGGCAAACTACAAGGTCTTCCGTAACGTCAAGGATTACGGTGCGGTTGGCGATGGCACGGCGGACGACACCGAAGCTATCAACAAGGCTGTTGCTGATGGCAACCGATGCGGCGAGGGTTGCGACTCTTCGACTACGACTCCTGCCATCGTTTACTTCCCGGCTGGTACCTATGCTGTTAGCGCCCCGATCATTCAGTACTACTACACCCAGTTTGTTGGTGATATCAACAACCTCCCCACTATCAAGGCCACCGCTGCTTTTGAAGGCATGGCCATTATCGACGCAGACCCATACATCCCTGGTAATTAGCCTATCCCGCTTGCATGTATGTGCTTTTTCGCTAACTTTCTCTGTAGGAGGTGATGGTGCCAACTGGTACACTAACCAGAACAACTTCTATCGCCAGATCCGTAACTTTGTTATCGATGTATCTGCTGCCAAAGCATCCGCTGGTATTCACTGGCAAGTGTCTCAGGCTACCTCCCTTCAGAACATCCGCTTCGAGATGGCCAAGGGCGAAGCTGGTAAGGACCAGAAGGGTATCTTCCAGGACAACGGCTCCGGTGGTTTCATGACCGATCTTGTCTTCAACGGCGGTGGTGTTGGTGCTTTCCTCGGTTCGCAGCAGTTCACCACTCGCAACATGACCTTCAACGATTGCGGTACCGCCATCTATATGAACTGGAACTGGCTCTGGACCATGAAGAGCATTTTCATCAACAACTGCAAGGTTGGTCTCGACATGGCCAACAGTCCTACCAACCAGACTGTCGGCTCTGTCCTTATGCTTGACAGCAAGTTCGTCAACACTCCCATCGGTGTCAACTCTTCCTTCACACAGGACAGCATCCCAGCGACTGGCGGTACTCTCGTCCTCGAGAATGTTGACTTCACTGGCTCCGAGTCGGCTGTTATTGGCGCCGGCGGTAACGTCATTGTCCAGGGTGGCCGCAAGGTTGAGGCCTGGGCTCAGGGTAACGCCATGGCTGCTGGTGGCGCTCAAGGTCGTGTTCAGGGCGACATCAACAACGCCCCAGTCAAGCCTGCCTCTCTGCAGGGCGAGAACGGTTGGTTCGAGCGCAGCAAGCCCCAGTATGGCGATGTCGATGTCTCTAAGTTCGTCAGCCTCAAGTCCAAGGGTGCCAAGGGTGACGGCTCCACCGATGACACTGCCGCTATCCAGGCCGCTATCGATGGTCTTCAGGACGGCGAGATCCTCTACGCCGACCACGGTGCTTACCTCATTACCAAGACCATTGTTGTCCCCGCCGAGAAGAACGTCAAGATCCAGGGTGAGGTTTACCCTATGTTCTTCATCACTGGCGAGTTCTTCAGCAACATGGACGACCCCAAGCCTGGCTTCCAGATCGGTGCCAAGTCTGGTGACAAGGGATCTTTCGAGATGAACGACGCTATCATCGGTACTCAGGGCCCTGCTCCCGGCGGTATCCTGATGGAGTGGAACATCAATGCTGAGGCTGGCAAGGCTGGTCTTTGGGACGTCCACTTCCGTGTTGGTGGTTACGAAGGCACCAAGCTCCAGTCTTCCAACTGTGCAAAGAACCCCAACGCCACCCACGATGCCAACCCTGACTGCATTGGTTCCTTCATGCAACTTCACATCACCAAGTCTTCCAACGGTTACTTTGAGAACGTTTGGCTGTGGACTGCCGACCACGAGCTTGACCAGCCCGATCACGGCCAGATCGACATCTACAACGGTCGCGGTATGCTCGTTGAGTCGCAGGGCCCTGTCTGGCTTGTCGGTACCGCTTCGGAGCACTCTCAGATGTCTCAGTACCACTTCCAGGGTGCCAAGGACATCTGGTACGGCGCCATCCAGACCGAGACTCCCTACTACCAGCCCAACCCCAAGGCCGATGTTCCTTTCACCAAGAATGACAAGTACTTCGACCCTGACTTCTCCAAGGCGGGTCTGACATCTGCTTGGGCCGTCCGTGTCATCGACAGCTCTAGCATCTGGAGCTACGGTGCCGGTACTTACTCCTTCTTCAGCAACTACAACCAGAAGTGTGTTCCCGGCCAGAACTGCCAGGAGCACATCAACGAGATCACCAACTCGTCCAACATCAACTGGTTTGGTCTGTCGTCCAAGGCCTCCGTCAACATGATCACTTCCAACGGGCAGGGTCTCATCAAGGACGCCGACAACCGCAGCAACTTCTGCGCTACGCTCGCCATCTTTGCGCAGCCGTAGATGGTTGTTGGAACAGTGTAGTCTGAGTAGTTTCGGTTCTTCCCATCACGATGGGCCTTCTTTTGTAGATTTTTTGTCTTTTTCCTTTGCTATTCGCTCAAAGCGATAGACGGACGGAGCAGCGCTGGATGGCTGAGCATATCTTATACCCCGGGCTGGAGTTTTGTACTAGTATATATACACGATCTAAATCGATCTGAGTTCGCAACATATTCACATTGCCATCAAGCAACTTACCATGACTTAACCATGTCATGATCATGTCGAGGTTCTCCACAAATTCCAGGGAAACTTTAGACGCTGATCGCCAAAAACTTCCCCGCTAAAGCTCACAACTCGCATCCTCCAGAAAATATACGTCCGCTCTCCAACCCTCCTACCTCTGATTCCCACGCATTAAACCATGTCCGACGACCGTGAGAACGACGCGCGACCCGCAAAACGTGCGCGTCTCGACGAGACCGCCGCCCACACTCCCTCTGCTGCCGCCGCGCCGCAAGCCACGCCGGGCTCCGCACTGAATGCGCCGTCGCAAATCGAGACCGACTTCGAGCGAGAAGTGCGCGCAGGAATCACAGAATACGTTTGCCCCGATAACCTGGGCTTCACAGGCATCCTGAAGCAGAGGTACACGGACTTCTTGGTCAATGAGATTGGGCTTGATGGGCAGGTGCTGCATTTGAGGAGCACGCAGGTCGAGAAGAGGAAGAAGGAGGTGAAGGCTGAGGCGCCGGTGGAGGTTGAGAATGTCAAGCCGGAGGAGAAGATTGCGATTGTGGAGGATGGTGGGGTGGTGGTTGCGGAGTCTGTTGTTGTGAAGGAAGAGAAGCCCGTAGAGTCTGAGCAGCCTGTTAAAGCTGCGGAGGCCACTGAGGGAGAGGAGACGTTCTCCATTGCTGCGGCGCCGAAGAAGGAGGCCAAGGAAGAGGTGTGTATGGTGTATACGGTTGGGCTGGGCGTTGCGCTGACCATGTACAGATCTCCAACGAGGACACACAGCTGCTCCACTCGATCTTCGGCGAAGACATAACCAACCAGATCCTAGCGCTCGTCCAGAGCATACGGAACCGCGAAGAAGCCAAAGCACGAAGCTTCAAGGCTGTGAATTCGCTACCCATCCTCGATAAAGACACGCGTACCAATGCTCATAAATCGCTCCGTCGCTTATTCCCAAATCTCCTTGAGACATCTATGGAAAACGATCAGTCCATCCGTATCAAGGCCAATCCTCCAGCAGAGCGTAAAAGCAAAGGCGGGCGGGGAGAGAAGGCCAATGGAGACCACGCAAAGCACAGGGGTGGACAGTTGGCTTGGGAAGAGCTTGGTGGAGAGTACCTGCACTTCTCGTTGTACAAGGAGAACAAGGATACCATGGAGGTTGTCGGGTTCCTCGGAAGCAAGCTCAATAGCGGCGCGAAAGCATTTGCTTTCGCAGGCACCAAGGACAGGCGTGCCTGTACTATCCAGCGACTATGCGTTAAGCGCCAGACAGCTGAGCGTATTGCTGGATTCAACAGGTCGCTGTTCAATGCGGCCGTTGGCGACTTCGAGTACCGCAACAATGATCTGAAGCTGGGCGATTTGATGGGCAACGAGTTCACGATTTCTCTCCGGGATTGCAAGTTCCAGAACGAAGAGGGCATGAATGCCGTACAAAGGCAAGCGTTCGCCGATGAGGTGGTTGGCAAGGCCATCAAAGACTTCTCGGAAAAAGGATTCATCAACTACTATGGTCTGCAGCGCTTTGGGTCGTTTGCTGCCTGCACAGATCAGGTCGGTCGCAAGATGCTGCAAGATGATTTGAAGGGCGCCATCGATGACCTTCTCAACTACAGCGAGGTAGCACTTGCTGCAGCAGAAGGGACAAGCGAGTCCAACGTCCTCGTATCCCAGGACGACCGCAACCGCGCCAAAGCCCTTCATATCTGGAAAACCGAAGGCAAGGGTCCCGCTGCCTTGGAACTTCTCCCTCGCAAGTTCACTGCGGAACGAAACCTCATTCAGCACCTCAGCTCCCGCAATTCTAAGTCCGGGAAGCACGACCGCAAGACAGACTGGCAGGGCGCTCTCATGACGATCCCCCGCACCCTGCGCCTCATGTACGTCCACGCCTATCAATCGCTTGTCTGGAACGTAGTAGCCGGCCAACGCTGGGCCATGCACGGCGACAAAGTCGTAGAAGGTGACCTCGTTCTCGTCAACGAGCACCTCGACAAAGCCGGCAACACCTCATCCACGGCAAAGACCATCCTCGACCAAGACGGCGAATTCATCATCAACCCCTCAGGCACCGAGAACGCCAACGCCGTGGCCGAGGACTTTGAGCGCGCCCGCACCCTCACCCGCGCCGAAGCCGAAAGCGGCCTCTACAGCATCTACGACGTGGTCCTGCCGCAGCCCGGCTTCGACGTCGAGTACCCCGCCAACTCAATCGGCGACTTCTACAAGTCCTTCATGGCCAGCGAGCGTGGTGGCGGCCTGGACCCACACAACATGCGCCGCGCGTGGCGCGAAGTCAGTCTCAGCGGCGGGTACCGGAAGTTCCTGGCTCGCCCGCTGCGGCCACTCGAGTATGAGGTGCATAGCTACACCAAGGCGGACCAGCAGTTTGTGGAGACGGATTTGGATAAGATTAAGAAGGCGAGGGGGAAGAAGGAGGGGGAGAGGGATGGGGGAGATGTTACGATGGAGGAGGGTGGGGAGGAGGAGAAGAAGATCGCGGTCGTGATTAGGCTGCAGTTGGGGAGTAGCCAGTATGCTACTATGGCACTTAGGGAGCTGATGAAGGCCGGGGGCGTCAAGGCGTTTAAGCCTGAGTTTATGGGCGGGAGATGATGTAGATAGCAGTTCTCCTAAGCCGGCCTTGTGCAGCGATAGACCATGTTGATCTCACGTCGATAAGTGGCTGCCAGGTCCAATGCGTTTGCGCAATCTTGACCTTTCGGGAAATACAATACTGCTGTGCTCTCGAACACAGCAACAACCGACACGCTTTCGTATTGACCGACAGACATGCTTCGAGACTCGCTAATGGTAGCTGCGAGAAACCTCACGTCGAGATCTTAGTTTTAAGTTCTCTTCCTGTAAGACAGAGCCTCGACTGTAACGGCCATCCAGGCACATTTAGTCGACTTTACAAGCGAAGCTTTGGGCACGAGCGCGTTGTATTCAACATCAAACGAGACCAGGCTTCTGTATGTTTGTGAAGGCGACAAGCCTGAAGATAAATCACTGGAGAAGACCACTTTCATCATCGTATATAACTGAGAGCAGACGTAGGAGCATGGCCACAGATTGTGCAACGGAGGAGGGTACATGACATGTGGTATGAGAAATGGGGACCATAATTCAAAGTGCACTTAATTCCAAAGTATGTAATCGACACGAAAGGTGAATTGTACCAAAGGATTCTCAGAGGAACCATAAAGAACTCGTTACATCTAAGCCAGCTGCTTCTGCAGGAACGTGGTACCCAAGTTCTGAGTGCCAGAATCGCTTCCATAGCGAAGATGCGGTCCGTTGATACCTGAGCCATGCGTCGTATCGCACACGCCATCGCCCTGGAATACCCTATTAGCACAGCACAGCACAGCACAGCGCAGCACAGCGCAGCATTCACACCCCCACCCTCGGACCAGCCAGAAATTACGTGTAAGGAAGAGAAGAGACTTACGTAGATACACACATCCAAAGTCTTCGCCACCCAGTCACTCGGGATTCCGGTTCCAAACCGCCCACTCAGGCCATTCACATCCTTCGTCGTCGTGCCCCCATTGTTATCGACATTACACGCCAACCCGGCCTTGTGCGCCGGGTTACCAATCAAGAAAACGCCCTTGACGGCAGTTGCACTCGCGCCTGTCAGCTTCGGGAGGGCATCGACCGTGGCCTGGGCGCCCTGCGAGTAGCCTTCGAGGATAAAACACTCCCTGGGGTTAGTGCGCAGCGTGGACGTGATCTTGTTGACGATGTCGGTGGTGCCTGCAGCGGAGTTCTGCGAGTAGCTGGCGGCGTAGACAGTGTTGTAGATTTTTCCGCCCGAGAGGGCGCTGGTTACACGGGAGTTCATTGTGCGGAAGCCCACAGAGGGGCCTTGGGATTCGCCGGTGCCGCGTGTGTTGATGATGGTGTAGGAGGGGCAAGAGGCGGATACAGCGCGTTTGATTTCGTCGATGGGGGCGGCAAAGGTGCCTGCGAGGAAGGGGAGGAGGGGGAGGAGGGTGAAGGCGTGCATGGTGGATGAGATTGCTAACTGAGCGATTGAGCGAGTATGGGGTCCTGGCAGAGCGAGTGTGGGTTGTTGTTCAATGGGCTGTTAAGCTGATGGGGAAGATGAGGGGTGCACTTCCCCATTCTTATACACCTGCGTCCATAGTGTTAGGCTTGGTGGACGACTTAGTGACATGCTATAGTGGTCGCCGATCTGATTCCTGATCGACGTTTCTCGTTGACCAATCTCCACTCTGCTAACTATAAACCGACCACAGGAATGGATGCATACACCGCGGTGGCTCTACTGTATGTCCCCAGCAGATCATCGCCGCTAGGTCCCACCGTGTCCGGAAGGTGGTTGCCACCTCTACAACAGGCTTACCGATGTTGGCCGCGTGAAAAGTAAAGGCAAGAGATGGTATGTCTGATACTCGCCATTTCATCATCGGTGCATGAGCCCCTGACTCTTCTCGAATGGCCATCCAACCTCGCCTCCGCGGGCTCTTGGGCACACCTGTGCATGCGGGTCTGGAGGAGACGGGCCGCGGCACATCGATTTGTAAGATCAGCCAAGGCGATGTGGTGACACTCGACTCTAGTCTTGCGCCGTCGTTAGATGCCCTAAGACGCAGTGTGCGGGTTGGTTCAGTAGTCCGATAGCGTGCTGGAGTCAAGCCATGACAGGCAGGTTGACAGTAGGCTAACGAATGCGGTCGGCATGTCGAACATCCTTAGGGCCAAATGCCGAAACGGCGCCACTGTAGTGGCCTCGGCACCCAAACTGCGTGCTAGGAGAATGGCGCCGTCCTCCAATACCAACACTAAAAGGTAGCACACTGTGCTCTACGTCCGCGCGGAAATAGGCTAGGTGTTGTGGCTAGAGCTTGCAGTACTGCACCGGTATCTACAGGGATCGGCCACGTCGGGTCGTACAGCGGAAGGGACTGTCGGGAGACCTAGTGTGATAGGCTGTTTCTGAACCAAAGTACTTACCTGAGAACGTTCTTATACTGCTAGGACCTTCTCCTAGCTTTCTGATAGGCCTTTCTTGCTAGTTTATTGCAACAAGGTAACTCTGTAAGGAAAGGAGAGTCAGTAAAAACCACAGTACGAACTGCATCTCATACCGTCCTGAGCATCCCTTCCTCCGTACGACCCGACGTGGCCGACCCCTATACTCGCAATGCTGATCACCTTCGCACCTCGGCACGACAACTGGAGACTGCTTTGACGTAAGACGTCTAGTGTACTTGTTATCTCTGGTCTGATTGTGGTGGCGTTGAAAGAAACATTTCTGTCAAGCCTCAAAGATGTTGTGGTAATTGGGACAAAAGCAATCCTGTTCTTGAAACAAGGAAAAGGAAGCACAAATATCAAAGGATCTAGAATCCACGCTACCCAATACAAGGACGGAAATATACACTTAGTAAGCATGGCTGTACAACTTGTTTAGAGGCGAACACGTTACAGATCAGTCTAGGATTGGATTACACCTAGATGAGAAGTTAGCAAAAGAAAACACACAAAAGCAGGTATTTACTAGTAAGGCCCAAGACGTCCTTCAATTATGCAACTGATAGAGTGTCCCGGCACGTGCACGAGCCCCACCATTTACCTAGCGTCACCTGCCGACGCGGATTCTTTCACCAACAACACACAAGACACAGCAGCACAATGCACTTCTTAGCCTCTTGCGCTTCACCATAGGCTCCGCATGACTCTGCCGACATGTCCCATATTTCAGACAGAAGACAGCCGACCCCAGAGAGAAGACTATCGACAGGCGGCCTCCCGCCTGTCTGCATTACTGAGCAATGTGTCGTTGAAAGAGCCCCAAGCCACCACGACCCCAGCGTACTCTGTTATACTGCTTGGATGCGCCAGGAAATCCTAAAAGTTCCAGCGGGGTGGTTAGCTTCTGATTTCTCTATTGTAAATACACCCTCTGAGCGGTCTTTCCAAATCTACGTTACGACGCCTCAGGCTGCCAACTTAGACTACGTCCAGGCCCTGGCTAGGGAGTTTCAGGAAGAGTTGTGCAAAGACCATAGAGTAGGTGGCCGTGATACAACTGCTCGCATTGATGCCTGGGCTAAGCCGTTTGCTGCCGACACGTCTAAGCAGATGAAAATTGACTCGTGCAAGGCGCACATCTTGGCTGAGATTGCCGCACGAGAAACATTAGGTGTCAACGGCTTCCATGTCTCAGCGTTCTGTAGATATGATCGATGGGAGAGGTTCCTTCTTATCATGGATTCGCCAGAAGAATCTTGGCATCAAGGCGAAGGGGGCTTCCTCGCTGTGTATTGGGATCGTCCCTCAATACCTCGAGAAATGCCGGACGAGACTTGGATCGAAGATGAAGGGGGTTTACTTAGTGAATTTCCAAATCATGACTCGAGTTCTCGGCAAGTGCCTGAGAGGCCAGGAACACGCACGGAGCGCTATACCCGTGAAGAGCTGGGCACGCTGTTGCAGGACTCGACCAATTTCTTCTAGCTGTTTTGCGTACGCCGTTATCTGATGCCCCGAACACATCTGTTGGTTCTGGCATAACATGCTAGGTGCGAAGAAGAAATGCGATAGGTCGTGTTTGGAGTGCACGAAGACAGCAGAGAGAAGATTCGGTCCAAGAAAACCACGCGCAGCATAGCAGATTATTGATCTAATAAGAGCACCAGATCGCAATCCTCATCTCTTAGATGGTCACTGGAGGCGTGGCGGGGGATTTGGGGACAAGCGCGAGTAGTCCAACACGCGGGACAAAAAGATAGAGGATTGTTACTTGCGCACAGCGTGAAATATGCTACATTAAACCAAACAATCCTTGGA
Organism: Stagonosporopsis tanaceti; assembly: GCA_000812845.1. Classification (NCBI taxonomy): domain Eukaryota; kingdom Fungi; phylum Ascomycota; class Dothideomycetes; order Pleosporales; family Didymellaceae; genus Stagonosporopsis; species Stagonosporopsis tanaceti. The sequence continues at coordinate 1,280 of JUDZ01009124.1, read as the reverse complement.
CAACTGTGTGTGTATATGTAACAGGCGGCGTGCTGGTCGTTTCCGAAAGATTTGACAGGACTTGACTCTTTTTTATTTGTCTACATGCACAGTCAGGTCGTGACCAAAAAGCTTGCAACCAATAGGAAGACCGACGAAGAAGACAACGCATACTTATCCGTTCGATGGGATCGAACCGAGCATACGTGTTGATCTTACATGTCCAGTACATAGAAACTGTAAGGAGTGAGACCTGAGCAGATGTGTGAGCAGCTTCAGTTAAGCAGCTAGGCAGCGGGGTTAGAGTATGCATGCAGGGTTGGAACCAATCATGGGTAGAACTTAGGTACCTAGGTTACATCTTGTGAATGGATGCGGTGTAGCTAATTTGATGCCGCAGCTGAGCTTCCACTGTGCCATAGATTCTCAGCCTTATCCGTTTGCATCACTCTCCAGGGGCTCTAATGAGGTCTCTGGAGCTATTGTCGGGTGGGTGGTTGCAGCTATGACTGTATGAGGCCGATCAGGGCGGCCTAGGGTGGCGCAGCTCGATAACTAGGTATGACTTGCATCTTACTTTGCCAGACCGCCAAGCACCGTGAGTCATGTACAATCATACTATAATGAGCAGCAGATCTACTTACAAAGGATGAAAGAGCTATAGAGATTATGCAAGTTATTGCCACCCCGTAGGCTTTACCTTCTTTTGGTCTCTACGCTGTAGATTTACACCGTTCATAGGGGAAATCAAGATGCACATACTCAAGATTCCGATAGAGTTGTTCCTACGGATAACTGAACTGGCAATACATACAGATATGTTGTGTTCCCACAACCTCAACTGAACGCCAGTGTAGATTTCCGAAGACGACGTCATGGCGCTGGGTCAGGTCTCTCGCAACTTCCGCGCCCGGTGTGAGCCTTTACTGTTCCAAAAAGTCGCCTTATCCGATGGAAATGGATACTCGCGTTTTGTCTCTACGCGCATGCTGTACAGACTCAAAAACACCCATGACAGCCTGGCTCACCACGTGCGACATCTTTCCATACAATATGCCTCGAATGCAGCGAGTTTGCCGGAAAGATTACTTTTGCAGGCACTTGAGAACATCAGAATTCTGAGATCCTTTACTTGGTGCACGTGGCTGCCAGTTTCAGCTGCGGTTTTGGACTGTCTCCAGAAAGTGCATCCCACCACACACCTCAAGGTTGTGGCCCACGAGCGCAACGACCTTCCGCTGGATGCGCGCCTGATCAAATACCCCCAGCTTCATACTCTCGACATTGAGCTGAGCGTTCTA
>JUDZ01009123.1:0-15834 GCA_000812845.1 Stagonosporopsis tanaceti | reverse complement strand
AGAGAGAGAGAGAGAGAGAGAGAGAGAGAGCGTATGGCCGTCTTGGTGGGAGGGAGCGAAGGTGTAATAAAGAGCGCTACTGCATGTCAGTGTTTGTTGTGCGAGACCTTACAGCCAACAATGATAGTATGAATTGAAACAGGCAAGCACCCCGCCCAGGCGCGAAGGCACTCGAACAAGGCAACGGAGATTTGGTTATGCGTAAGCCAGACGGAGTTGAGACACCTGGGAGCCTTGCGCAACTGCATGTGGGGAAGGCGCGGTGAAGTGACAGGTGACCAAGGCAGCCTTAGACAATTGGAGTACTTACAAGCAAGCGCGAGCAACGATAGCTGGTAGAGAATTTGTGACAGGCGGAACAGGTATGAGGAGCTGCGCGTTTGAGCCAAGACGTGCACAGCACGTATGAGGGTGAAAAGGATACGGCCGGAGAAAAGTCTCAGGGAGAGAAACGAAGCAAAGGAGGCGAGAGTAGTTGTTAAAAGAACGGAAACTACTGCAAGGCAAGCACACCTAGAGAATGGAGGTGAGTGCTGTCAAGAATGAGAGGAACAAGACTACGAGTGGAAGACAGCAGGAGCATGGGGCTCTGCTCATGTACTCGTCACAAGTTCCGGGCCACGAGCACCAAGCTCAGCGAAGAGTCGTCCGCATTTGAAACGTCTTGGCAGTCGGCTGGCTCCCGCGTCGACTTTACCGTTTTCACGAGCACTACTTGCGGGCCAAGACCGCTGGCCTGCTTCAGTCTCTCAAGTGGGAACAGCGGTGGCACTGGTGGAGTCGAGACGAGCATGGCCACCGGGCCCTTGGGCAGGATTGGAGTCTCGGGAAATTGTACGAAGCTGAATCTACTGCTTCGATGAGGATGGAGCGCAACCACGAACGCGTGGAACGGTGCTGGCGCCCATGGCGTTGTCAGGCGTCTCGTATGAAGGTACACAGGCGTCTGCAAATTTCAGCAAACGCTCACCAACAAACAGCGACGCACGCGTACCAACGGAACCGAATGTTGCGAGCCTCAGGGTCAACGTGCTGATTGGCTGTGTTAACCTGAAACAAGAGAGCGTGCGACGCGACCCAACGCGGCAAGCACCATCGGCCACTCTCCGCAACTCAGCAACTCGCATAAACCCGCATTCGAAGCCGCAGGCTCACCACGACGCACGGTCAAGGGGGCCCTGGCGCCTCGACGATTCATGCGCTGGGAACTTCACGGCGTGGCGTCCAAACGACCGCAAATGCGCCTGAGCCACCCACGAATTGTGGCACATAACCGGCCTTTGACCTGGATTCGATTCGCTCCCGCTGCCGGAGTGCCGTACGGTCTCAACACGTCCCATTTCCGTGCTGGCGAGCCGTCGAGACCCATGCAAACTCAAACATTCTGGGCCAGCTAGGAGCCACACACGTGTTAGCGGACGTTTCAGCGCTGATTAAGGGCAACGACCAAATGAGTCCCGACTTGTTCCTCGGACTCGATGCAGTGAGCATGACTTGCAGTGCTGCTGTGACAACGTCCTCTGCTTGTGCAGCATGAACGCCTCCACCTGCGCGACGGAACCCACGGAACTGTCACACAAGGCTGTCACTGTCCTTCAGTGTCGGCCCTGGCTTCATCTCCGGCTCACAGCCGCTAGGGTCTTCTGCATGACAAACATGTCTCCCACCGCATTGACAGCTGCCAACCATCAGCTGTCAAGCAGCACGGCATGAACGTGTCGTAAACAGATCTTATGCCACACAAACACGTCTCGCGCAAACAGAAAGACGTTGTTTTAACGCTTGCAATGGCCTGAACTGCGCCTCATTAATCCCAGGCAGCTGGGTGCTCTAGTTGACGATCCTGGCCTTCATCATGCGAGCAATCTGCTTCGCCGCATCGCTTAACGGGAAGGGTACTGTTCCTCCGTAGATGGCCCACTCCATTACCTTATTCCCCGACTATTGAAGCGAGAGCGGTGTGTGTCGACTGCAAATAGACAAAGGTTTACCCCATCGCTGTCGCGACCGAACCGGAGCATCCGTAATGGTTGACCTTGCTTGTTACCCGTGGCGAACCAAGAGAGGGAATGAGCATATGTACAACATCAACAGTGCTACATATCGAATTGTTACAAGGAAAATGTACAACTAACGACCCAACTCAATCCTATCTTGACGTGATCCTCCGCCGATCTTGATATTCCTTCCAACAACCACCAGACTAACTAACGATCCTACTGAAATCGCAGTCTAGACTTCCTCATCGCTCTCGTCACCCAACAGCTCGCCCTCATCTGGGTCGACAACTGCGTAATCGCCTCTGCCTCTCGCGAAGGAGCTTCTGCTCGTGTAGGTACGGCCACCATAACCACCGCCACCTCTGCCACCGGAGACCATTCTCCACAGGCTACCAACAAGCATGGGGATTGCAGCGATAACTGCGACAAGACCACTGACAGCAGCAACCGGGTACTTGACCCAGGGCGCGTCTGAGTCGAACCCACCTCCACCTGAGTCTCCCAGACGAATAGCACCAAACTTGCCCATGCCGTTCCAGTTTTTCCAGACGTAGTATCCAATACCACCAGCAGCTGCGAAAGGCAAGATAATGGCAAGGAAGAGGGCGAAGCCACCGATACCGTGTTTCTTCTGGTACTCTTCCTCAAAGCCAGGACAAGGCTCCGGCGTGCCCATGTGATCGAACTCCTGGCCGCCCTCACAAGTTGAAAGTGGTATTTTGCGGAAGGGGCTGTTTGGCCAGTATTCGCGCGCGCCCTTTGCGCAAACACCTTTAGGGTCTTCGAGATCAAGGCCAGGAATGAGTGTGCATTCGCCGCCGGGTTGGCGCTCAAAGTTGTACGCGCATTCAAAATCGCGGCGGGTGCAAGTACAATTGCGCTGAATGTCGTGCATGTGGTCGATGCGCTCACCGTTCCTGCATTTGGCGTCGCGCTTCTTGCGGTGGTACTCTGCTACGTGACCGAACAAACATTGCTGATCGTCCTGCATGGGATGCTGAGGTACCCAGAGATCGTAGTCGCCGCTTCCAGGGTTCTTCTCGTCGAGGTTGCACTTCTTGGAGAACTCGTCCAGGCCAGAGAAGTCGACGTTGATGGCGACCAATTCCTTGCCATCTTTGCCCCACAGGAGGAAGTTGAGCGACGTGTCGCTGGGGACTGTGGTGATAGCATCGACACGGACAGCGTGTTCCGCAAATTTGTAGAGGTTCCACTTCTCGCCGCTGTCGAGCGAGTAGTACAGGTGATCTGTGTCTTCGCCACGGCGCACAATGACGATGACTGAGCCCTGGTCACCAAACTCCCAGGCGTAAGCACCCTTCTTGATTTCCTTCCACGTGAGACCGGCGTCAGTGGTCATGAATGTGCTTGCCTCACCGAGGGTACCAAGTTCAGAGCCAACGTTGCCCACACCGAGCATGAGACCAACAGCTGTAGGAGAAGAGTACGTCTCACGTGGATCTGAGCGTTCGGTGTATCCGTGGATGTGCAGACCACACTTCTCAGGGTTTGATACATCACAGGAAAAGCTCTTGCCATCCGAGTCTTTCTTCGGAGCTTGGAGAGGAGTCCACTCAGCGCCGTCGTTGTGGGTGATGCGTGTCTGTTTCTTCTTCTTGGCGCCATTGTTGACATCGTTAATGTTGGCAACTACGTTGGCGAGAGCGACGCCTTCAAGACCCTGCATTTTCTCGAAGTCGACATATCCCTCAGTGTTGCGGTTGACGCCATTCAAACTCATGATGTAGGATGTGCCATTGCTGTTGCTCTTAATAATAGAGCCGTGCTCCTGGTCTGGGCGAGGATTGACAGTGACATGTAGGAAGATGGAGTGAGTTGAGCTGTCAAGCACAGTGTACGCTGTCTGATGGTCCACCTTGAACTTGGGAGGGAACTTAGCTTCAGCGAAGTGATTGGCATCCAGACTGGCCGACAGCTCCAAAGACTTACCATCCTTGCCCTTTGTGGCAATGATGATAAATTCGGACATCGTGGCGAACTCGACGACCGAGTCAAACTTGACATCTTTCTTCTTAAACCAATCATCGCTCGAAACAAGCTCGATAGGTGCGCCCATCTCCTCCTTGGTATGCTGTTCGCAGAAGACCTGCTCCTCCTTGACGTCGCGCCCAGCTTCACGCCAGACAAATGCGCACTTCTTGACGTAGGGAAGCATGGCTTCCCAACTTCCAGAGACACCGTTCTTCTGCGAGACATATGAGACCGTATGGCAGTCTTTGTCGCCCAACTTTTCGCAGTGCTCACCACCGAGCCAGATGAGCCAGCCCTTCTGATTTGGATGGAACTGCAATATCTGAAGCATCTGGGTATTCGGCATGACAGGAGCCTCGAAGTTGTGGATGCTGTCCTTCAAGCCACGGTCTTCCGAGTAGTACACCTTCTTTGAAGCTGTCAAGAAATAGACATAGTTGTTCTCGTAGGTGTGGGGATAGATTCGCACAATCTCGTCATCAACTGCCTTCTTCCACTTCTTGCCGTGATCGTGGGTGATGTAAGCCTCACGTTCCGAGGTCAGCAGAACAATAGTCTCGTCGCGATCCCTAGCATTATCGCTGTCATCCCTGTTCTGAGTGTCGCGCTCGAGATAATAGTGCTCCATAAAATTGCTGCCCTTGAACTTGGTGATCTCGTGGGTAATCTTGTTGTCGCTCTTCGGCGGAGGTCTTTCGGAATCACCACAAGGCCTCTCGACTTGCTTGTCGCGGTCGGTATCGCCCTTGCATTGGTTACCGGGAATCTTTCTCCAACCTGAGCTACCCTTGTACGTTTTGGCATCGCCTGCGCAAGCGTCCTTTGGCAGTCTGACCTGATCGGAGGGCTCGCACTTCTTGTCCTTGCCCTCGCCACTGGGTGTAAAGTTGACGTCACATTCGTAATCTCTCACAGCGTCGCAGTCGCAAGACTCGAAGTGTGGCGTGGGATCCTTGAATGGTTCCGATACGAAGCAGTCGGCATCCCACTTACGTCTGGTGAATAGTTGCTTGTGACCCATAACGCAACTCGGCTTGCCATCGTCCTCCTTGCGGACTGACCATTCCTCGAAATCCTTCTCCCCACACTTCCGTTCGTGAAGCTCCGAGAAGTCGAGATGGATAATGACATGCTCGCGACCACCACCGTCCTTCTTCTTGGTGGCATAGAGCATAAACTTTTGACTCGTAGAATCAGGCAGGGTGGTGAGTTCGCGAGCGCGGAACTTGTAGCCGATGTCAATGGCTTTCCAAGTGTCTTTTCGTCCATGCTTGAGAGAGTACATGACTTTGTCGGTTTCGGCTTCATCGTAGACCGCTACAAGGATCGACCCTTGATCACCAAATTCGTACTTGTGTGCTTCTTCGAGGGCCAGCTCCCATGTAAGACCGGCATCATCTGAGACGTACAGATCGCCGTCGGTGTATTTGCCCAACTGGTCTCCAGTGTTGCCCACACCCATGACCATACCGGGGGCGAGGCTGGAGAAAACGCGACCACTGTTGTGGAGATTTGTAACCGAATGGAGATGGAGCTCCTTGTCTTTGTCCTTGGTTCGTAGCTTCTCGAAAGTCCTGCCGTCATCAAAGCTGATCTTTGACTTCAACTTCTTCGGAGATCCTTTCTTCTCATAGTCTTCCCAATTGTCTACAACGTTCACCAGTACCACCCCTTGGATATTGGCGATCTTCTCGAAGTCTACAAAACCTCGCTCGTTGCGATTCATGTGCTCGACGTTCTTGGTGAAATATGTGCCGTTCGAGTTACTCGTGTATAGTGTGCCCATCGCGGTGTATTTTGATGTCATGACGTCGACCTGGATGCTGTAATTCGTCGATTCGAGGATTGTATACGCGTCTTGTTCGACCTTGTGGTCGCCAAACTCAGCGTGGTGCCAGGTCTCGGTATCCGTCGTGACGTAGAGGGTGAGTTCGCTCGAGTGATCGGCCTTCGCAGCAGCAACAATGTAACCCTTCACGGCTGCTATGTTCGCCATGCCTTGTACGGTGCGCCCGGAAGACATGACTGGCTCCTCAAAGTCTTTGAAGAAGCTGGGAGCGTTAGCGTAATCTTATGCACGAGTAAGAGTGCTGCTGCTTACTTGTCGGAGTGCAGTAGCCTAAAGTCTTTAGTTCTATCCGAGTATTTGCCCCTCGTGATACACAGCACACGCTCATCGTGCTTGTCGCTATCCATAAGGAACCTCTCAGAGCCCTTTGCCCATTGGCACATGCGGCGGTCTTCGATCAAGAGCTTGGGGTCTGACTTGAAGCCATCGGTGGTATAGTAGGTACGCCCGAGACATGGCGCTGTGAAGCAGTTCTCAATCTCGTTGACCATAATCTTCTTGTTATCCGTCGCATGCCAGCCGAGAGGTGCTTCCGGCGAGGGAGGCAGCTCCGTCTCGAACGATTTCCAAGTTTCTCCCTGATCATATGTGATCCAGTGTTGTGTCTCGCCCAACACCGTGGCAACATTCTTGTCATACGGGTTCTTGAGGATACCAGCTCCATTGAGTTTGTCGTTGTGTTCCCATTTCTTTCCGGCGTCTGTCGACCTCCATATCCTCCCGCTCTCGAGTTCCTGTAATAATGCAACTGTCGAATCGTCGAAGTAGAGGATGTTCACAAGCTCGTCTTTGAACAGAGAGGTCTTGACGAGCGGCGCATCGCCTTTCGCGGCGATAGAAGGCACGAGTGCCAATAACGCCGGCAGCAGCAGACCTGTGTTATACCGCATGATGCATAGGGGCACTAAAGATTGTGGATGGTGAAGGATGGACTGGATGCGTGCTTATTTGACAGCTGGCTGCTTGCCGTCTGCAGCCTTGTCGAGCTGGAGGCAACGGCTTGGCGCTGCTGAAACAAGCGGACGCGACGCAACGGAGACGCTGTGGCAAAGTCTTGATGCTGCGCAATAAGATGTCCAGGAGACCAAAAGCACAGAGTACAGGCAATGCGACAAATATATCTAAATACGCCCAAGAGTGTTGCTCGAACAAATGCAGGTCCCCGAGAACTGCTGCTAGGGTCCTGGTGACGCGCGGAGCTTCAGGAAGCGTCCGCACCTACCATCCCTGCTCCTTGAGCTATTATTCTTACCTCATCAAGCACGCGACGCTTTTCGGTCACCGAGACCACAATCCATTGGCTATGTTCTGTATACCACGAGTTCTTGTCTGTATCACTTCAGGTCAACGTCAAATCGATGACATTGTATGCTCTTGTCTAGTAGCCATATCTTGGGCAGACCTATGAAGAAGCTCGTTTTTTTTGAGCGATCGTTCATGTGAGCAAAAGATCCCTGAATTGGATACGCAACGAATTCACCAGATTTATTAAAGCAGACATGTAGTGTCTATTACCCTCTATCACCCTATCAAAGTTAGGATAATTGTATTTGGTAGTGAATATGGCGCTCACAAAGATTTAGTGAGCGCAGGATCGGCCAAAATCAACAAGCTCCATCGTACTGCATGCACTTTCAATTCGTCTGCCGTGACCCTTGAATCTGGTTCTCTAGGTAATCTAGGAATACCTAGAGGACCATATTCATCCCACTATCCGGACCCGACGGGACTTCGTTCGCAGCACCAGAGTACTTACACTTGGCTGACCCACATAAACATTGCCTGTCGCGGAAATAATCCTCGCCATAGTCAACAGTGACCTGTTCACCCGGTGCACTACGTCCAGTGGCTCTCAGCACAAGCACACGCTCAGCTCCGACCCTACCCTCACATATATTCGCATTGTTCTCACAGCTATGATTGCAGAAACGAACGTAGTTCCCGTACTGCATAGCATCGATGTACGCAACAGACGCTTCGGTCTTATCGAACGCCGGGCCAATGACGACCTCGTGGCAGTACTCTGTGTTACTGGAGCGTGATGGGATGAGCTCGCCAATATACACACCTAGGATGTCGCCCTTCTCCCACTTGCGCTTCGAATACAGACCGCAGCCCATGTGAGAGGTGTTGCGGAGCTCGAACCGCTCCTGCCACCCAGAGGCGCCGGTGAGCCAGTCGGCGAAGGTGTGGGTGCAGATGTGTTCTGCACAGAACTCGCCCTTCGGGAGGTCAGTAGTCTGCCAGCAGTACTTACCGAGACAACCAAGGAAGATTTGCCGACCGTGTGCCTTGCGTGATTGTTTGGCTTGTAAGGAATCGCCCCAGTCTTCGAACATAAGACGTGTATCCATGAGCTCTGATGCGCTTGTCGGTGGCCATGGGCCGTGGAAATTAGCTGGTCGAGGTGCGTTCTGCCATTTAGTAGGGTCGAAGCGTAGGGATGTGATATTCTGTGGAGGATATGAGTATGGCGTGCCACATACCTGAGACTCCACAAGAATCTCCTTTGTGGGTTCATCTGCTGTGTGAAAGTACTGATCTTGTGTAACTAGCGATGGACATGGACCATAATGGTATGGTTCGAATCGTGGCCCGGTGGTGCGTGCTGAGCGTCTGGTTACTGGCATAGTGTTTCGTGTTTGATGGTCTCTTACTGGGTCCCTCTGAAGCTTTGTATAGACACATTCTATGTACATTGTTGGTTACTGCGCACTCTCTATTGGAACACAATGCATTGCACGTTGTCAGAAACTGTGTGGTAGGGACCAAAGAAGTCTGTCCACCAGACAATGAGATCGCGCGTCGAGTCAAAGGCCTCGAAATTAATGACTGCAATTTGAACAAATACAGTTAAAAAGCCTTTGTTCATGGACTTCCTGAACACAATGAAAGGATACCGAGTTCAGATGCAGAATCTTGCTAATGCTGGGACCACGGGTTTTCGCCCATCGAACTCATATCGTTATAGGTTCTTGATGTTAGTCTCAGGCAAAGCTTCAACAACTCGATGACACCATGTGCTCTGATATAATGGCCACATCTTGGGTAGACATACTGCCTGCACTTTCGATTGACCTCTTGTGGTCCGATTGTGACCATCGCGTTTACCGGCTGAGCATTCTTGGACGTTTAGGTGATCATCTCCTTTATGTCCAAGGCCTCGCAAGCTGTCTTTGCAGATGCTGCTGAATACCGTGACAGAGGAACGGCATATTTCGTCGAGGTTGGCCACACCAAGAGCACTTCACCTTTCCAAGTGCGGCCTTCCATCCCTTGTTCTATGCAAATTCCTTTGAGCAGTGTGTGTAAGGGTAAAAATGTTGCTCGTGGGTATCATTGATCATAAACTCCTGTACAAGACTACCTTCTTCTAGCAGCCATGCTCTCGACATTGTTTGCATGCGCGAGCAGATACTTGCAGCATGTTAGCGTGTACTTACACGCCTTAGTCCAGCTCTCCTCTTTATTCAGCGCCAACTTGATGCTCTGGTCATGAATGCGGTCTTTCCGGATCTCGTATGGCATCTTGACGCCTGGCCCGCCCATGCCCACGCGCAGGCTGCTGCCAGCATCGACGCCTTGGGTTTCTACAAACTCGCCAAGCTGCCGCAGACACTCGAGGAATGCCACCATGGCAGTATCGAATTTGCGGTGCAAGAATCCAAAGTTGATGGGGAAATCGCCAGATGAATAGAGCTCGAGACGCTGCTTCTGGACGTTGGGCGACTCAGCTGTCGAGGCTCGAGTATCGGCTATTGAAGCGCCGTTCCTAACCTCGTGCTTCAAGATTGTTGAAGTAGAGCCCATCGGAGAAAGTTCATAATTTTGGAATTTGTAGCCTAGGCGCTCGGCGAGTGTGGCAAGAAGGAGGCATGTTTGGCCCCATGCCGCATTGATCTCAGGCCAGTCGACGTAGGGATGTGGTAGACGACCCAGGCGAAGGCCGTTGATGGTGGCGAAGTGATTGTCGTGGGTTATGTTGAACGTGTCATTATAAACGCTTCTCCGTTGAAGCTGATTGAGAATCTGTGTGTCATGAGCATGACGTGCCGTAAGTGCATCGCGCTCGTTCTGGAACTCTGTCAAGGTGGAATTGAAAGCGTTTCTGTCCCTCCAGAAGTCCTCCTCCTCCTGATCAAGCTGGCGAGCTTCAACTTCAAGTGCAGCCAGCTGTGCATCCAAGTCTACTTTCTCTGCCTCAAGCTTCTCAAGATTGGCGATGGCAGCGGTCTCAGCCAATTTTGCTGCCTTCAAAGCTGCATCGGCGGCCTTGACTTCTTCAGTACTGGGTACGTCTGTGTTGGCGCGGCGCAGGTAGTCCACGTATGCGTCGCGTTCCCGTGTTGCTACACCAAGTCGTTTCTGAAGACCATCCACGATAAGCTCTGTGCATTCAACGCATATCGGGTGATCGATGTCCGAACGCGCAGATAGTATCTCAAACATTCGTTGTGTAGTTTCCAAGCCATCTGCCAGACTTGCTCCTCCAACAGTTCCTGAACCCGCAGCAACACTCGATCGCCTCGTTGGCTCGGGTGTGTTCGGTGGTATCTGCGTTGCGTCTGCCGATTGTTGTTGTTCTGGGCTGCGTACGGGTGCAGGCAAATGCTCTGGTGGGTCCATCATAGATTCGGACATGTGTACGTTGACGAATGACATGGCAGGGTTTTGGCCGCCATGTTGGAATCGTGAAGGAGGCACATTGCGCTTGAACGTAGGATTTCGTGCCGACTGTATCGCTGTCTCGTAGGTCTGGTGTCTGGAGGACGGATAAGTGGGGCGCGACTGACGGGGAGGGTTGTCCTTCGAGCTTTGCTGCTGGGCAGTCACAGTTGAGTCTTGTCAAAGATCAGTACAAATCAGCGTACATTATTCGGGGCCGCCTACCAGTCAGGAGCTTGAAGGCTGCAGGGTTCAGCTGGTCGATGGATGCATCGATATCGAGGGGCGTTCGGCACTTCTGGCAATAGAGGCCGTGGCTCTTCTTCTCGTTCGCCATAGTGTTACCGTCTAGGTTTGCGCATTTCAAGTCTCAGCGTCAAGCATTTAGCAACGTTTGTTCGATGGAGGTGAGCTCGATGTGCGGTGATGTCGGCCGTATGATGCGCATCAGAACTTACCGACGAAGGCATCCGCCAATGTCGGGTCCGCAGGCGGCAACTAGCTCCCGTCCGGCGTCAGCGCCCCGCTTCGACGCGAGGGGAGGCGCGTAGCCCTTCTGTTTCGCGTTCTGGCTCGTGCTTCTATCACTATCACAATCACAAACAGTCTCCGCCAAGTATTGGCGACAAACGCTTCCCGAGACAACATCCTCGATCTGGCGCACCGTCCAAGCCCCGGGGGCACCCGTCCATTCGGCTACCGCAATCATGATGATGGAAACCCCGGCAAAGCGATTGCGCATCCTCCAATCTGTCGAAGTGGACGAGACAAACCCCGAATACATCGAAGCGAAGCAGAAACAACAGCAGAGGTTCAAGAGCAAGCTCGAGAGAATCTTTGACAAATACGGAAGCATGCACGAATCAATGAGCGACGAGATCGACTTCACGACGGGCAAAGTCGTGGTGGACAGGGGACACATCAGAAGAATACAGCGACAGTTGACGCGGAAAGGACCGACGCTGGTCGACAACTTTCTGGGTCCTGCGCTCGAAGAGGACAACAATTCAAGGGAGGATGAAGAGCAATCTGGGTCAGAAGATGAGCTGGCCCCTGCTCAAACACTGAAAAGGAAGAGGGACAGCGTGGAGGTTAGTAAGGACAGTGTGGAGGTCGGCAAAGACAGTGCGCAAAGTTCAGTACAGCAAAACACAGTGTCCGCCACTACAGCACAGGCTCTACCAACAGCCCTATCTCAGAACCGAATACCGAACATGCCGAACCCAGCAACGAGTCTATTAGAGGGCATCCAGTTCCCGCAGACACCGTTTGGGCAGCAGGCGCAAGCATTGTTTGTCGCAAACTTGAATCAAACAATTGCGCAGGCCGTGCAACAGGTTGTCGCGCCGTTACTCAGCATTCTCCAGAACACACCAAACGCGCAGGCTTTTCAAGCTCAACATTCCATTCCAGCTCTCCAATCATCTCCGATCGACGCTGTAAGACCAGCGGCGGATCCAAAATGGTACTTTCCGCCAATATCAGCTGCGGTAAAAACACCACAGATTGAACCGCCAAGGTCCTCTCCGCCTGTAGCGGAGGCAGCGCCGTCGCCACACATCAACAATGTCAATACCAGCTCGCCCCTCGTAACTCGTCGACGGAGCCCAAAGGTCCGTATCCAGAAACCAGCTGCTACGTTGAAAAGAAAGCGGAGCTCTCAGATATTAGAGACAAGCCTCGAGAGCCGACATAGCTCAGCTTCGTTCCCTACATTCCGCAGTGACGCAAGCTCCTGCCCTGCCTCCAGGCCTACCATTAATAAGACTGATCGTGGCTGTACAATGAAAAAATCTAAAGCAGGCCAGAAGTACCATTTCACGGAAGAAGATGACGCGCATATCAGCCAGAGCAGAGGATTGCACAGTATGTCCTTTAGAGACATTCAACGTAGCAGAGCCAAATGGTCAGAATGGCCTCTTAGCGCATTCTGCAACCGTTGGCATAATCACTTGAAAGATAAGAGACACCCTCAGCAAACCACACCTAAATGCTTGCCAACATCAGCAGAACGCGAAGACCACTTTTTCTCAAGCAAAGAAATACCAGAAACATCTTCTGCCGAGCATCACCTACCGACACCAAGCTCCTTGGAACAGGAAGTCAACTCCAGCGAACGAAACGTCGTACCGTCGTCTTCGCATTTTGACGACGATGACCTCGAGCTCCTCTCCCTAGCTGGCGCTGACGTCAGCGATGTGCATCACATGCGCATCTTCGACGATGAAGAAGACATATACCCAGCGCCCGACGAACCCCTCCCTTCGATTGAAGGCGCCGACTTCCGCAACGAGGACGAACTGCAACGGGACTTCGAAAAGGAAATGCAGCAGGAGATGCTCAAACTCGAAGACTCGCTCCCATCAGAACCACCGCAATCTAAAACGCTCCCCAGCACTATACCGGAGACACAGGAGTCGGCTCTTGTTGCATCGCCGCCTAGTCAGAAACATGAGAAATTGGAGCAGGTTGAGCGCAAGCCAGTCGCTCCATATCGCGCCTCCACCGATTCGTCCGATGATCTCAACCTCGTTGGTACGAACAATGAACTAGCAACACCGTGTGCATATATCAAGCGTGAATCCATAACGCCTCAAGCTACCAGTATTCTCTGCAGCTCGCCTGTGCTCAAGACGCCAAGGCCCATCCCGCAGTCCTCGGGTATGGCCAAATCAACTGGTAAATTGAATAGGAGAGCGTTCCTGAATGACGTGAAGAAGGGGTGGGCGAAGGGCAACGGCAGGACGCCAAGCTCACAAAAGAGGAGAAGTCTGAATGTCTTGCCCAGAGCGACAAAGGGCGCTCTGGTGGATGTCAAGGCCGCGGACAGTGAGGATGAGCTGGCTGTATGATAGTCTGGAATTCAATATTCATAAAGTTATTATCACTTGTGCTTTGTTGCTCTATCAAGGATATAAATGCCTGTGTCTTGCACCGCGAATAAGGATGGAGAGATGTTGTTGCACGGACCTCACACATTTCAGAGTGCAATTTTTTTTTCGATTCCGATGCTGCAGGGGGATTGTATATGACTCATAGTATTTATTAAGGTTCTGAAGATTAAAGCTATTGGTGGGAAACCCGACCAGAATATGATGGATGCCAAGGCCCATGCACGTGACGGACGCTGGTGTCGATGAGAAGAGTAACAACGAAAAGCAATATCTATTGTATGCAACATTCCTCACTGGTCAGTCAACAAGCTATGAGTACCTAGGGATGTAGTCGTCACTGCTGTTATACGATTAAATGCCACAAACGGCATCAATATGTCCTTGCTTCAGTAGCAAGTTTCAATACATATATATAATGTATCTACATCAGTAAATTTCCATCAAACACGTGAAACGGATCCGTAGCTCAGTGGTAGAGCGTGGGATTGCAGATCCTAAGGTCTCTGGTTCGATCCCGGATGGGTCCTTGTGTTTTTGGCTTTTTTCCCACCCACTCGCGGAGGCCCCGGAACAACGCAAATTCGCCTTTTTGCCGTCGCGTTCCGCCTTGACCTCATTTGTAAAGTCGGCCGCTACAAGACTGTACTCCTTTTTCATACACAACCTTATCGTTTCAATCCATAGTGCCTCACTGAGACTACATAACCTCAAACTCGTCACTGAAAAAATCCACGAGTCCGGCCATGACTTGATCGCTGCCCAGAGCACTTTCGAGTCTGCGTAAGCCTTCTTCGCCTCCGGATTTGGCGTGGAGAGCGAGTACTACGAGTTCTTTGAGACTCCCAGCGACGTCGGTGATGGCGATGACTTGGTTGTTGCTCAGCGGGGTTTCGGCGGTGCAGTATGGAAGTAGGGTAGTGACTGCATTGCCTTGTTTTGCTGCGCTCTGCTTCGAGGGTACAGGAA
Source organism: Stagonosporopsis tanaceti (assembly GCA_000812845.1). NCBI lineage: Eukaryota > Fungi > Ascomycota > Dothideomycetes > Pleosporales > Didymellaceae > Stagonosporopsis > Stagonosporopsis tanaceti. The sequence goes on along the minus strand of JUDZ01009123.1, from coordinate 1,468 downwards.
GCGCTGTTGGACTGTGGTTTGGATGCATGCTTCTAGGGTGCGTCTGTAATTATTGGTGGTGAGGTTGCTGTTGTTGGGTAAATTGGTTGACCAGCAGTCTGGATTCAGTCCTCAGATCGCTTGACTTGTTTGTCGATGGCGTTTAGCAGCTCTCTCAGCTTGGGACTTGTAACATGAGCAGTACGCTGCAAGGTTGTCGTGCATTAAGCTGGAGTTGCGTCCATGATTGGGTGCGGGAGTTTGAGGTACGTGATTGGGTGCGGAGTGACACTAGTGAGCAAGCACCATCTCCACGCTGGTCATTACAAGGCATGTGTGCGCCCCTTACTCTCTGCTATCCATCATCTCAAATCGCGGGACTACAGCGCCCTCCTGCTGTGCATGGCCCTGTCTCATAAGGACGCCCGATGGATGCCTGAGCCGCACCTAGCGCTTATCACAGTGTTGCTACTCACACCCAATACATAGCCTGCGCGCTCTCCCGAGAACTAGGCCAGATGTCTTCGTAGAAACTCAATATGAACGCCTTACCTCAGGAGATTATCGACAGAATGATTCACTACTTGAACCTGGCGGACTTAAAGCGAGTTCTTACCGTATCGAGGGCTGTCCAGCACTCTGCAGAGGCAGTTTTCTTGAGAAAGTTCAACTTGAGGGAGAATAATGTTGAAGAGTTCCTTCAGCTATACGCCAGGGATCGTTTCCAGTACCTTCGTCATGTCCGTTCTTTGCCCACCTTTCCCGAGCTTGTCTGCAGCGCGGAGGAGGGGATGCAGTAGGAAGAAAGGTGCCGCGAAAGACCGGAAGACCTTCTCGAGAAAGATCATTGTTTGCACGTCAAACCAACTTGCTCTTCGAGACGCTGAAGCAACTTGAGGACAAGTGGGACGTTCTAGAGCATTTGCAGAGCTACGCCTTCCCATCTATCCACCAAGAAGAATCATTGATTGGCCATGCCTACACCGTATCTGCGTGTGCTGGCGCGTCCATTTACTCCACCCTGAGACGCCTCCACAAATCTTTTCGATTCGAAGTTTCCTAGTCGATGGATGAGGATGATGCCTACAGCAATAGATTTAGGGCTCTCGATCATGTATACTCGGATGTTCGTTCCGGCAGCAAGTGCAGTCACACTTGGATCTGCGTGTTCTCGTAGACCTTACCTCTAAACCTCCTAGTCAGAGCGGCTGCACTGTTGGCTCGAGCTCTATCGTTTGGATTCGACGTCAGATCAAGAACCCAATAGACATTTCACACAAGACTGGGCCGGGCCACGTCGGGATTCTTGACATGACTTTACACGTGCGCGGGATTCCACCGTCCTACCTTCCCCCTTTGAAACACCTGTATCTTGATCTTCACTGCATTTCGATGGGTGAAGGACGCCGTGACCAGCGGGTCCAGCTCCCAGATTTTGTCCGTCCTCAACTCCACGATCCTTTCAGCACAAGTTTACGAAAACTGTTCT
>JUDZ01009122.1:0-15815 GCA_000812845.1 Stagonosporopsis tanaceti | reverse complement strand
GAGGTGTTCAGGTCGGTGCTATTCAGGATGCTTATACTGAAGCTGTGAAGGAGACTGCGGATGTGGGCGCAGACGAGGACGAGGACTGGGAGTGGGAGGATGAACTTGACTGTGATGAGGAGCACGAGCATGCAGAGACTGACTGATCTCTGCGCAGGTGGTGTCCAACACTGTGATGAAGTGTTGCTTTCTTGTATGTGCTTTTACGGGCGAATGACTGGACGAAATCCTTTCTTTCTTGGTGTTTTGGGGTAGATATCTTATTCATGTACAGAGGTAGTCAAATTGACTTAAGCGTGATAACATACGAGTTCTGCGCACCCTACACATTTCTTAGAGCATCTATAGCCACGGCTGAAAGTGCCTGAAGATACTTGGAATCCTTCGTTATTTTGTACCGCGGTGAGAGCAGGGATGCCACAGTGTTTAATGGCTACACTGCTGTGAGGTGGAGAAGCCGAACATGCTAACATTGGTTGTAGGTAGAAGAACGTTTCATTCTCCAAGCACAGTCACAAGTGATACTGTTATATTCGAGGAAGATCCGTTGCAACCCAGGCTAATGTGCATCCTTATCGCCTTTGTGTTGCGTACAGTGAAAGAGCATTCGCTGCGGCAGGTGAGAGAGCATGTAAATCAGCAGGTGAGAGAGCATGTAGATCAGCAGGTGAGAGAGCATCTGCCGGGGTGACAGATAGAACCACAATATAAGTCGACTACCGCCGCGTACCTCCTCCAGTCCTTACCTCCAGACCACCCGTCCACCCCGCGACTGAGCATCGAGTACAGCATCGCATCCACTACTAAACATCGCGCCGTTAACGATGATGAACAAAGCGCCCGAGTCCCCAGCGCAAATGCGCCTGAGGAGGTTGGGGCAAGAGAACCGACAACTGAAAGCCGAAGTCGAGAGTCAGAAGGCCGAATTAACGCGACAGACAGACGCTTACAATCTCCTGTACAGCAGCTGGGATGCTGTCTGTGAGCCTTTTCGGGCCGCGCTGGAAAAACAGCACCCCCACCTCGAATTGGGAGAGAAGAACGATGAGTTCCAGGAACTGCTCCCGGGCTATGTCGAGGAGACGCTTAAGGCTTCAGAAGCCTACGGCAGAGACAACACCCATGCCGCCAAGGAGACGGCCAATCTCAAAAGCAAGGTAGAGGAGCTGGATCGCCTGGTCGATGACCTGGAGGCGGACGCTCGCGAGATGTTTGAACTCGTCATACCAACGATCACCCGAGCTATGATCCTCCACTCTTCCTCATTCAAACAGGCCCGTACTCACCTGTCACAAGCCGACCACGGCAACGATCCTATCGGCACAGCGTTCAATCTCCTCTCCGCATTCGCTGAACACGCGAAGAAGCCCGATCCTTTCGACTTGGCCCTTTCCCGGCTCTCGGAAGTTGGCCGTATCGATACCTATCTTATCACTAGCCATATTCTCTATACCTACGGTGGTGCAGACATCCCGCCCTCAGAATTCAAGGACCGGTTGGCATGGACAGAAATACAACGAGATACTTTACTCTCCGCGAGGAGAGACGAGTTCGACGAGAGGACGCTGATGTTCATGTGCAGGAACATGTCGGCTTATGTGGCAGCATCAATTGCCAACAACCCGGCCTTCAATGGCGCAACAACTCGTGTCAATCTTGCCTTGAGCGTCGAAAACTTTGCACACATTCGCGACCCCCTGCCAGTCCTCTGGCAACCAAGAGAGGATGTTTTCACTTCAACAGGAGAGCAGTCGGAAAACTCCCGGGCGTCTACGTGAATAAGTCCCACACAGCTGTTGATGAGAACAGCCAACATGGTTTCGATCAAGATCTTAGAAAAGCATCTCTGGGATCCCAAGGACGCAGTCATGAACTCCCTCTGACAACTTGGCAGAGCGCAGGAACTTATTTCAAATCAGAGCCTGACCATTCCCCCGAGCATCTATCAGCGTATTCAGTTGGCATTGAGTCCGGTCTCTTCCAAGACACATATGTGCCGAGCAGCACGTGCCTTACGGAAGCGTACAGAGCGGTCGCAGGATGTTTGAGTTCCAAGATGGACGCTCTTGATCTGCAGATTCAGTTCGCCAATATCCGCAAGAAGCCTGAGAAGATACAGTGGTTGATGTTGCTGAATGCCAATGCGTAAGTCAGGGTTGGAGCCATTATTGTCAGTGTGCTAACAGGTTCAGTGCATACCGAAGTCTCGGTCGGCTCATGCAAAGTGGTAAGAAGCCAATCGATGCATATCGAGCATGGCCAGACGCATATTGGCGGAATTGGGTGCATCAATTGGCGCCATTTGATCAGGCCTACTCCTTTGTTGAGAGGCTGCCCGATCACTTGCATTATCCCGTTCCCAACTTCCCGGAAGAGGGCGTAGGGAATGTCCGCGAGTCGTTTCTGTCTCCCTCACCAATGAGCAAGAAGCGCAAGGTTCCTTCATAGCCGCGAACGAATCTCGAGAAGCTGGAAGTCGTTGACGATGTTGCGGCTTCAAGGGTAAGAAGAGGACGAGGGGAGCGGGGAGGATTGACGAGCGGCATCCAGCGGACGCTAGAATTCTACACGTGATGTGCATGAACCTGCATCAAGATACAAAGCATAGCACGAAAATACATCACCAGCGACTACACTTCCAGCTGCTCGAAGCCAATCATAACATGTTCATTCTTACTGACTATACAAACCCCCGATTATCCTCCCGTCTGACCTCTCGGCCCAAAGAGCGACGCAACTTGACCACCGTCTTACAATCTGCTAAGACCAACAATCTCCCTTGGAGCGTGGTAAGTAGGCACCTTCATGTCAAGCGCCGCACCACTGTAACCGAGGTCCTCGGCGGTCAGAACAGCGCACTTCTCACCAATGAGCAGTGCAGTCGAGTACGTGTTGCAACCGACATTGTCTGGGCAGATGGACAGGTCAGCAACCTTGAGGCCCTTGACGCCGTGCACATTGAGGCGCTCGTCCAGGACACCGTGCTTGACGATGCTGTTGCCGTTCCTGGGCGCCATCGAGCAGGTACCCAGGGAGTGCCAGGTGGTCTCAACGTGGCCTATGAGGTGTTAGCTAGCTATGGTAATGGCAAAGTAGGATCAACGTACGCTTGGTCCAGTTTTCAACGTGCTTAATGTCTTCGGCGGTGTACTGCAGGTCTTCAAGCACATGCTGCGAGTTGGAGTTGAGGAAACTGGGGCTCGGTGCCTTGCCCGCCTTCAAGGGCATGGTCCATGAGCCGTGCTGGATGCCAGCGGTGATGTTGCCGGGCAGAGCGTACTAGTTGTGGTTAGCATGTGGCATGGATGGAGGTAGAGTAAAGGGTGTGGCATACAGCATTGGTGGTAGCCAAGTCCATGTCGTTCGCGCGAGCAGGGCTGTCAAATGCGTAGAATGGATGCATCGACTGTACCTCGCCGGCGTATGCGTCCATACGGCGTGCTGTCTCGCGTGACTTGACGTAGCCCCAGACTGGTGAATGTTAGCTCAAATGCGTATGAGAGTTGGGAAGAACGTCGAGTACGTACCCATGGGTGCCATGTCTCGCTTGTCGTTCATGAAGCCCGCATCGAAGTCAGGAGCATCGTAAGGGTTGGGCGAGGTGATGTGGGTTGAGCCACGCGAGAATGGGTACTCGAGGAAGTGGAACTGTCCGCATGTTAGTACAACGGCCTAGGTACGAGGGACACCAGAATTACCATAGTAAAGAATTTGCCAGGCGGCATAACCATGTGGTCACCGAACCAGCCCGCGATGACCGAGTAGTGCATGACTGGCTTGTCGGGCTTGTCCTTGAAGTAGCTATCCCAGCCGGATCGGAATTCTGGGCAAGGCCACTTGTCCATCATTGTCAGTTCCTCCTCAGTGGGACGAATCTTGACACCAGCCTCGATGCCATTGGTAGCAAGCGGGCCGGTGCCATTGAGGTTCCATTGATCGAAAACTTGCTTCTGGACTGCGGGGTCACCGCGAGCAAAGTCATCGAAGGACTCGACATGAGGCTTAGCACGGTATGTAGCGAATGTGAGGTAGTGATCCTGGAAGTTGAGACCAACACCGGGAAGGTCGACAAGGGGCTTGACGCCGGCCTTGCGCAGCTTCTCGGGATCACCAATGCCAGAGCGCTGCAGGATGAGTGGCGAACTTAATGTGCCGCCAGAGACGATGATTTGCTTCCTGGCTCTGATGACCCTGGAAGTCAATTGCCCTGGAGAAAGAGGCTTGGTGGGAACGACCTTGACACCGACTGCACGGTCGCCCTCAAGAACAACCTTCTCGACCTTGTTGTTGGTCAACAAGTGCAGGTTCTGGTGCACGGCGCGAGTGCTGTGAATGTAGCCATGGGCAGAGTCTGAACGACGTCCTGTGTCACGGTTGATCCACTTGAGCCATTGCTCGGCTCCGTGAGCGGTGGTTAGATCCTGAAGATCATCAGTGGTGGGGATGCCTTGGGATTCAGTGGCTCTCAGGAAGTCGTCCTTGATGGGGTAAGTGTAGTTGCCAAAGGAGACCTTGATTGGGCCTTCGAATCCGTGAAGATCCCGGTTGTTGCAAGAACGCTGGTACGTCTCGTGCTTCTTCATGAGCGGAATGAGCTCCTTGGTGGTCCAGCCCTTGGCCTGGAAGTCGTCGTAATCGGAAGCAGAGGCACGTGTGTACATCATGAAGTTGATCGAGGATCCACCACCCAAGATGTGTGCGCAAGGCACAACAGCTCGGCGTCCATCGAGCCATTCGGAAGGTCGCGAGTAGTAAAATGAAGCGGTCTTGCTGTCCAACTTCATGTTACGTGGGAAGATACCTGGTCGGAAGACCCATGGGTTGTTTAAGTTCGACTCTCCAGCCTCAATCAAGAGGACCTGGAGATTGTGGTCCAGATTCGCCAATCTTCCAGCGACAACACAGCCGCAACTACCTCCACCGCACACGATGATATCAACCTGCCATGGTCAATAGGCGGATAAGTCAAAAAGTGGGTCCGCATACCTCGTCCGGAATTGTCATCTTGACAGATGTCACAAAGTAGGTGTGTTAGACTAGTATCAATCACTTGGGAATCCACCACAGGAGCACCAAGTCAACTGGGCATGATGGCGCAATCGTAACAGCAGCGCTCCCTTTTTAAATCCACAAGACCCCGCATCTCCAGCTTTCGGCTTCAAGGAGCTCTGTCACCTGAGGTTGTGACACTAGACGTCTCTATGGCTATGCTTGGGCATTTCAAGATCCTGCGCCGGCAAAAAGAGGGGACGGTACGTATCTCCTGCCGCAAACCATGCACCCGCCCGCCCCAGGATGGCTAGTTACCGATGTGCACGCTTCATTGAGTTTGCTGGGCGACGAGTCTCGGGCATCGCTCCATGGAGACTGCGTGCATTGCTTGCGGATCCGCTGCGTCTGGCGCCCGGCTTCAAGGAGATTGGTGGATGTACACAGGTATGATTGGATTGTAGCATCGGCTGAGGGCGCTCTTCCCAGCACAGTGGATACACGGCAAGGGTCGTCAGGATCCGCAATGCAGGACTCGTACGCTTGCTACTGTACATAGTGAGATGCGGAGACTGTGTGCAACCAGTCACATTGGAGACACCAGGGACATGGGCACTCTTCCCGCATGACAATTGCGGACCCGGCTGCGAGTGCTTGGGGTATCGTATCACAGCCCAGCCTGCTGACGACGTGGATATGGAACAGCCGGAAGTCTATCTACTCACGGACCGACTGAAACTAGGAATGGCCACGAGGGATTCCAAAGCAATTGAATTGTCCTCTTACTTCTGTCGCGATCGATTCTTCGGATCAAGGGCCCGTTCGTATGTGATGGCTGTGAGTGGCGAAAATAGCAACTCCTGCACCTTAGCCCGGGACTATAAACGGGGGGCGTAGGCACGCTGACGTTAGAACAGTCGCGAGAACCCCAAACGCTTCGAGCCGAAATTCCTCGCATGGATGTGAGGTGCAGCAGCCTCGTTCCTCTGAGAGGGGGGGTTCTGCTTGGCAAGAACACTAGTGGCCGGAAAGTGCGGGGAAATGCTCCACAGGCTGGGGCATTGACATCCGGCCGTTGCGCTTCTGGGAAGCACATTTCCTAACCTCATGGCGGGACAGCTCTCGCTTTGTGTCTTGGCCAGCGCTGCAACTGTAAATCACCGACAACAGAAGGTCTGGCTGAGGAACGCGCTGCGTAGTTTCCTTGTCATCGGTACCGTATTCCCGAGGACGAAGCGTATTATGTTGGTGGAGATGAGACGGATAAACTGGAGTGAGGTAGGTGCATGAGGAGGCTTGGCTGGGATTCCTTGACAGTCTCTATCAAGTATGCTCCGCGGCTTGTAGGATGCCGTCCTGACGGATCGGGCCTGAGTTGAAAGTGTGGGCGACGCAGCTCCACTTCACTTGCCAGGAAGTGGTGTAGACTGCGTAATGGATGATGGCTCCGGCTGTGTACTTGGTGTTGTTTCGTGAGTAGCCCTAGGGTGAACATCGATACTGGTGATCCTGTACACAGTAGTAACACCATTCCTCAAACCAACACTGAAGAGAAGGTGTGGCAAAACAGGAAATGTTGGTGACCTCGTAAGTACTGAACGATTGATCTCGACGTATGTGTATTGGTTGATTCGATTCGACTGGAATGGTAAACTCCAGATCTAAGAACGACTATGGAAAGCCTCTGGTGATACCCAAGACAGGCTGGGTATTGTTCGCTGTAATGTAAGAGAATCCCCAAACGCCATGACATGTGCTTCCAAGAGTGGAGAAGGGAGGGTCGTAGTTTTTAGGTGCGAGTGCCCTGCACCTGACGTGGATCTTGAGCCCTAGCGATCAGATACCGCTCAGATGATCTCGTGTCGCTCCCAGCCAGTTGGCTTCTGGTGCGCAAGATCTTTGCTTGGGTGTGGCTTGGACGAGTCCTTGTACTCGCTTGCGTAGGGATTGGGATCTTCTTTCTGGTTGAGATTGCCGAGAGTGTGGTTCACCTCTCGGTGCTTGCTCTCATCTGCACGGACTAGTATTACGTCAGTTATTGTCATAGAAATAGATTGCGAAAAGGAAGCTTACTGTATAGCAGAAGATCTCGCATCGTGCGGTGACCTTCAGGCATCTTCCAGTAGTCGACCGCGATGTCGGGAGCTTCCAGTTTCTCCCATTTGGGCAGACGCCCTGCGTCAAGGTCTTCGATCTGACGTGTGTACGTATAAACAGCTTCCTCTTCGAGATAGCCAACAAAGCGATGGACAAAGCGAGGGCTGATGAGGTATGCAAAGAACAGCGCATTGCACCATACTCCCTGGGCGCCCAGCACCATTAGGCGCATGAATGGACCAGGCTTGCTCATCTTCATAAATGTGAGCAGGTGCATTCGTTCGTTGTAGCTTTCTTCCAGCAGTGTCTCGATCCTGTCTCCCAGTTAGTATCATTACAGATCGTAAGTAAGCATTTTGCCTACCATCCGTTGTCTCGCTTCATGCGTCTCATGGAGTTGAGATGCCTGATCATGCCTGCAACCATTCCGGGTACGCCCGCCACACTCTCAAGGAATACATTCCTGATCATGTACTTCTCCTCTGTCATAGCGCCTGTCTTGTGCTTATAACCTGTAGCCACATCTAGACCCCATCGCAGTATCTTGGTAGCTACAAGAGCAGCCTTGTCCGAAGTCGTCTGGGTTTCCCGATGAGCAACGGCGACTGAATTCATCTGCTCCTCGTTGAAGTCTAGCAGCGGTGTCAGCAAATGTGGGTCAACAGCAATGGTACTGGCTTACCTGGGTGAGGCCATGCCGCTGGTGTCCTTCTGACCAAATGTGTTTCCTTCTTTTCGAAGAACTTCTGGATTTTCGGGCTTTCTGAAGAGGAAAAGTGGCGTTGACTAGCCGGGGCAAGCTGAACATGCTGGGCGACCACGAACGTAGGCCGTATTGAGCATGTGTTGAAAGACTTGAGGACTTGGGCTGTGACACGCCCGGAGGCGACTGTGCCTCGTGTGGCCAATCTGGTAGAGATCATTGGTGATTGTGTTATAGGTGTATTGTGTCGATAGTAGGTAGTGTATCAGTAGTAGTGATTGCTGATGGTGAGCTGAGCTTCCAACTAAGGCACGCAAAAGTACTTTATATGATCAAGGGATCAGTGGCAGCGACGCCAAACGTGAAATCCCGTGTCTAAAAAAAAGCGACTGGCCACGGACTACCTCATTCTAGCTGCTGTAGTCGATACAGTCATCAAAGGGTGAAGCAGGAAGCGCAGGGCTGAACAGCCACTAACTGCGCGGCATCATCGGCATCGCGATGCGCCTCGACAAGACCGACCAATGGGATCGATCGCTTAGAGTCAAGTAGGACGTGTACGGTCGCGTGTAGAGGCAAGATCTTGTGCTTGGTGGCTGTGAAAGGGTCACCACGAAAACGGGCCGGGTTAGCGCAACCTCAGCTGCGAACAGTCAAGGTATTGAAACATGCATGGGTACCCGAAAACTTGTATGAGCAACTACAGAAGACACAGATGCATGCTCGATGTGCGAAGATGCCCTTTGCGATCGAAATTTGGCCTTGAGCTGGAGAAAACTTGGATTGTGTTTGATCGAGGCCTCCGATGGGTTTTCGCACGGGGAACCGGTCGCCGGTGCTTTCGCTGTTTCGTCGTCTCGGCAGTCTCCACAACTAGGGCTGAAGCGACTTTCGGCGTTCAACGTTGCAGCTCGACCACCGAACCTTGCGTCTGCTCAGAACCTAATGTGGATATGTTCCAGACCCTGCATACTTATAAACACGCGTCCAACACTTCTCTCTGGGAACAAAGCGAACGTGGTATAAGAGCGCGCAGAGTACCGTGCTCGTCAATTTTCACACGGCCGCACTCTCAGATCACCCAGAAGCCCGAGAACTGCCGGAGGACACGAGGAGAGCAAGTTAAGACATCATCTATCAACAGAACAGTGACAGGTTGTTGTCGAGTGATGTTTGCTACGAGATAACCGCGATCTATTGCTCTCATGCTTCTATACCCTGTGGCAGGCCGTCGCCTCACTGCACGTTGAAGCCACTCTCGCTACTTTTCGAAGAGACGTCATTGTGCTCCACGCCAGAAACAGACGCTGCCGATGGGCCCGTGTTAAGGTGCTGAATAAACTCCTTCAGTTGGTCATTGCTACCTTGAGCCTCACCTTGTACCTCCGTAAGATCAGCGTTGATGGCATGCGAGGATGTGGGATATTGCCACTCACGGTTCCATCTGAAGCATTCGTTACAAAGCCAGTAACGCCGATGCTCTTAGCCTGCTTTTGGGTGTAGGATCTGGCAACTTTGTGAGCTACACGACAATTATCCAAATTCAAAGCGTACCTGAAATTGACACCTGATTGCATTGTCGGTTCAGCTGATGTGAAATGCACGGCAAGGAGGTTTGAACGTACCCTGCACCTTACCCTCGACTTTGAATGAAATCTGCGATATCAGCTTTGCTATGGTTCGTGGAGCCATGATGACGTACTCTCTTATCAGACATGTTGGCAGCAGCGGCAAAGAAACGTTTCATTCAGTGTTCCAAGTGAAGACAAATGAACTTTAGAAGCCTGATGCTGATTGTAGTTCGTAGTGACTATCTTTTGTGCCTCTCTGGGAGACATCTCCAGTGCGCAACGTCATGGTGAGTGGGCGCGTCCCCGGTAATTGGACAGCAGGGGTGCACCTGCCACCCGAAATGCGGGGCTCTTTCGAAGTCAAGGGAGGCTACGATAGGTATCTACACCACTTAAAAAACGTTGTGGCTGAATTTTCAGTAGCTCGCACGCAGATTCTAATGGCTCCCACTGCTCGTTCACCTGCCACTGCTGTTGGTGGTCAGGTGCGGTGATGCTTAAGCTCCTACGCTAGTGTTACAAAACTACGCGCAGGGCTCGCGTCGCTAGGTAATCAAACACCCCTTTCGACACACATGGCAACTCCCGTGAATCACCCATGAGCCTTTACAAGCACCGGCCGAACTGCTCTTTTTCGGCTCCACAGCGCATGTCTACACAAAAACAACCTCGCACTTGACTTCGCGTCTACACACAACGTCCACTACTAGCATCCGTCGACCCCTCTATCGTCCCATCATGGATTCGATGCCCACGCCCCCACCAGAGCGCGGCTCTTCGCCTGAGCTATGGGCCACCCCAGGCCTCGCACTGAACGCAGTACCCAAGCTGGACCGCTCTGTATCTACGGCTTCAAGCGTGTCGTCTCGATCTGTTGGCTCGAGACTTTCAGAGAGTGGTTTACCAGGCAAGAGGCGAGGATACATGAGGCCGGAAGGGACACAATTTTCGGACTCTGCAAAGAACCGAGAAAGTGTCATGAACTTGGGAACGATCGCACACCTGCAGTACTATTTTGCTCGAACGGGGCTGCTTGATGCAGCCACAGGACGAGTCGCAAAGATAAGGAAATCGGGCTCGAGAAGCCCTGGTGGTACGGAGCCAGGAGATGACGTGTCGATCTTGTCGCCAGTGTCGCCATCTCTGGCGGCCTACGACTTTGGAGACAGTCTTGTCGAATCGCCGCGCGACGAGACAGCCTCTATGGACTGGGAAAGTAGCGAGCCCATGATGCTGCCGCCCACCGTTAGCACTTACAAGCAAAACCCTGTTTACGTATCGCCGCCCCCGGATATGACTGTTTTGCGTCGGGAGCTTCGCGAAGCGCTGGATGAAGCCAACAAACACTTGCAAGAGCTCGAGAAGGGATTCGCCAGAGATGACCCTTCCCTAAGCGGCGGTTCTGGACCTCGATCGGCTGATGCAGCAGGATGGTGCGAGATTCAAGGTCTCAACCTGTTGGACGTCGCAACTCTTGCAATCAGAGCCGCGAAGAACTATTACACCGCACACGAAGAGCCACAACGGCTGTATGCTATCAAGGCGGAGCGTGAGATCCGTAAAGAGCTTTACAAAGTATTGGAGGTATTGAAACGTCTGGCTATACGCAACTTCGCCAATGGTGTGCAGCCATACGAAGTCATGCAAATCAAACAGTGGATAGATGGCATCAGCGATTTGCTAGACACCGAAGAAGAGAAAGAGAGCCTAGAGCATGCTGAGCGAGAGAGCTGGGCCTGGCGCGAGGGTGACTGGTCGGGACGGGAGCGCGAAAGGGAGCTTCTGTTCCTGAACTCTTTCGACGGCAACCCAAACCCTCTGCCTGACTGGACTGAGCCCACCGAAAGCCAACCTCAAACACCATTTCTTCTGGCCCTACAGAACGGTCTCCGACTTGTGTACCTACACAACAGCCTTGTCAGAAAATCACGTCGCCACTTCGAAGAGATCAAACAATACCACACCGACACAGCGAAACCATATCGATGTGCAGACAACCTGCGTTACTGGGTCAAGGCCGCAGAGCTACGCTGGGACATCAAGCTAGACGTCGATGTACTCGGTATCGTCCAAGGCAACGACTTCGCCGTATGGCAGCAGCTCGACGCTGCTGTCTTGCAGTGGTGTCAAGGCGTTCGCGAGGAGATTACCTCAGAATGGCTGAAGCAGAAGAACCAACCACGCGCACCGACACTGCATATTCGCAACCCAAGTATTGAGGCTTCCGTCTAACAAACGAGACCACCCTCTGCATTGCGACTGTTGGATTTCTTTACGGACGTTTTGTTTTCACATATTATTCGCTGTCTATGTTCCCACATATGAGTACCTAATTTGTACACAGCCCCCAGCCTTCAAGCATTAGCCTACGCTCAGAAGCATCATTCAGTCAGGGACTGGATGGTCCAGGAGGGAAGACGACTGTACGGGCGATGCATTTACATATTTTCCCCTCCGCCAGGAGTCAGATACCCCATTTTCAGCAGCACTAGCATATCTGCAGTAGCGTAGCATTTTCATAGCCAAGAGAGGTGCGAATTTCCACTTGATCATTGCCAATATTTGCCTATCACGAACGTGTCCTATTGTTTCCCGGAAGCTACCGAGGCCCGAGAGGGAAATGAGGCTGCCCATCGATACGGGACACACGGACGCAGTTGGTGGCGTTTGAGATTGACAGAGATGAACTTCTGGAAACAGGGGTCAAGCTAGTGAGGAATGCGGGTCGCCGGGGCCGAGTGTCAGGATTGCGGACAAACCGTTCTGAATGAAACCGCAGTTCCCGCAGAGGCAAACGGGTCTCTGGCGAGCAATGGAGGGGGCTGGCGAGTGCATCTACACGCAAATCTTTGTTCACCACGTTGTTGTACCATCCGCTCAAGGCTAGCTTCCTGCATGTGTTGTTTGTTGACAGCGGCGACCGACGACCGATAGGCGAACGCGAACGCGCGACTCCCCCGACTCAAGTCAGGCAGGCACCCTGCACTCCCGCACAGTCGCTGCTGCTCCCTTCCCTCCCACTTCCATGACGCACCGCAGCTTCCAGGGCCCAGCAGCAGATAATGACTCCATGAGCAACCTGCGTGCGCTGCAGCCGGTCGACAGCCCTCCCCAAAGTGAGGCGGCATCGACACCGCCCACCCTTCCTGTGCCAGCGAGCAGCACCGCATCGTCTCCACCGCGCACCCAACTCCGGCGCACTGCCTCGAACAGCAGCAGCATCCTGGAGAGCACCACCAAGCTCGCCCGCAACGTGTCTCCTGGCCTGCTGGCGCGCATGAAGTTCCTGAACCAGCCCACTAGCGACGCTGCCAGCAAAAACACGCCTGCCGTGACGTCGATTGGCCGCATTGCTGAGGAGAAGATCAAGCAGCTCGACGACTTCCACTCCACCAAGCGCACCTTCAGCATCGAACGCCGCGGCACCGCCTGGAGCAGCGGCACCGGCAGCCAGTTCGGCACGCCGCTAATCCCCCAGCTGACGGGCGAGAGCGTCCCAGCGCTGGTCATGGAGCGCGACCTCGAGAGCGACATCAGCAGCGTCGTCAGCACCAGCGACCGCGTCCTGCCCTCCGAGTCCGAAGCCGAGACCGACGATGTCCTCGACATGCAGAAATACCGTCTGCCTGACATCACAAAGACCAAAAGCTTGAGCCAGGCCATCGCCGACTCTGACACCACTCCCGTCGCCAATGTGGAACGCCCGCCCACGCCACCGCCCAAGGATACCCCGCCTCTGCGGATTGAGGATGAGGTTTCAGTCCTCGACACCAACAATATCACGGACGTGGCGTCCTACTTTACACACCGCCACCTCCACCGCACCAACTCCATCTACACCCTGTCCAAGGCAAGCTTTACCAACCAGATCCAGCAATTGACATCAATGAAACTGCCACCCACTACGATTGCGTCAGAAATAACTGCGCTCCCCTCCTCCACACTCGCCGGTCGCGCACTGCACAGCTCAGCGAACGACATTCGACTATGGATGGCCAAGGCTACGGAGGTACTGAACGGCCTCGACGCCGACGACGACGTAGAGTGGGCTGCCGCCGCGGGAAGAGAAGGCCTGGCTGATGTCGACGCTGCCATCACCAAGTTCGAGGGCCTTATCACTGTCTACATCACTGCCATCGAAGACTTGCAGTCGCGGTCAGACATCGCGGCGCTGCCGTTGAAGGATCAGACTACCCTCGTCACCCAGATGGAAGAGATCGTGGGCAATTGGAGTGAAATCAAACGCACCCTCAAAGGAATCAAGAACCAGGTCGAAATCGCCATGGAATGGGAAGAGCTGTGGAACTCTGTCCTGGGCGAGATCGGCGCTGAGGTGGAAACCCTCAGCCGGCTGGTATTCGAGATGGAAGAGCGTAGACATCGTGTCATATCTGATTCCGTCGCCGAATCTGCTGAAAAGTTTGACATCGCTGACCTTGAAACCATCGTAGAGGAGACTCCACGCCAGAACAAGTTGCACAACAACCGGTTTAGTATGCCACCTACGCTCACTGTTCTGTCACCAATCTCTCCCATCCCCCAAATCGAGCAAGAAAGCTCCCGCCTCCTTGAAATTTTCGCCAAGTTGCAGCCTCTACGTGCATCGCTTGACTTCCTCCCAATGCGGGTAGCTTCGTTCGAAATGCGAGCAAGCAACTTGTTTCCTTCTGCGTGCGATGAACTGATGCGCAGAAAGGAGCAACTTGAGAAGCAGGAGAAGAATCTGGAGGCTGAAGCTGATGCTTTGAGGGAAGAGCTTGGCGAAGACAAGTGGGTGCACAGCTTCAGACAGGCTGGCAGCAAGGCTGTAGCTATGTATGACTCGTGCATGAAGAGCATCGAAAGGTTGCAACATGCTATCCACGAAGGTGATGACGAGAAGCTTGGCTCACGCATCTCCACATACAAAGATAAGAGAGATCACTATCCACCTTCGATGAAAAGAGTGCTCGAATTGATCGACATCGAGATGAAGCACAGGTCCACTGTAAACGGCGAGATTCTACGTATCCAGCAGGATGTTCGACAAAAGATGTCCGACTTGACCCAGCAGATCCAGCAGATGGATGTCATCCTCGACGAGGTGCCTGCATCCCGCAAATTGCGAGACTCTGTCTCCACGATCATGTCGATGCGCACCGACGGGTCATCCGCTATGGAAACCCCTAGCAGCTCGCCGGCATCCAGCGTAATCATCAGCCGCAAAGGCAGCGAGTATGGCACCGTGACTCCTGCGGGCCGAAAGTCGCGTCAGTCCAGCACTTCTACAACAAAATCGTCTATCCCACCGAGCCGCCGGTTCTCAAGCCTGCCTGCTGTCCCGGGAAGCGTAAGTCGCAAGCCGTTGCCGTCTACGTACTTGGAGCCAACCATAGCTCGAACGATGGCCAGCACCCCGACTCGCTCATCCCAGTCATCGACCCCTGCAACAGAGCGACCTGCAAACAAGCCGCGATGGAATTCGAGCACCATTATAAACGATACGGTCGTTGGTCATTGCCACAAGCCAGCCGCGACAACGCCCCTCAGGAGCGCGTCAGGACAGTCATCGATCCCTGTCCGAAGTGCTATAGGTCGCTCCTCGAGGCTCTCACCTGCACCGCCCACTCACTCGGCCACTGCGACACCCATGAAATCGTCCATGCGGCGTCCGGTAGCAAGCACGATGCAAGGCCCCGCCACGCCTCTCAAAAGCCCGACTTTTGCGCTTTCATCCCCTTCTGCTAGCACACCAGGCTCTTCCCGCCGTGTGATGATTGCAGATGACAATCACAACATCTCTGCTGAGGAGAGTCCCATCACTCGCCGTACTGCTCGCTCGGGTAGTGCGATGAACAGTCGCCGCACTAGCCTGTTGCCTACACCAAAATCATGCACTACTTCGACCAACCAACTCTCTACACCTGCTCCGGCGTCTGCTCGTACCACCAGCAGGCTTGGAAACACCGAAGAGAGAGGAAACAACAGGGCTGGTGAGGGCCGATCCAGTCGTGTTGGTGGTCGACAATCGAGTCTTGGTCTTACTGGCCGCCAGTCGAGCCTCGGCGCCAGTGTCACCAGTGGACGACAATCTAGTGCAGGAGACAGGCAAGTTTGGAGATAGGCTCTCACAAAGCGTCCGTGTCTCCTCGAGACCTAAAGCCTTGGTCTGCAATTGGCTTCTTCCCACTCCTTTTCTTAGTTCATATGGTGGACCCTGGCTGGTCCATGTCTTTTTTCATGCTTCTGCGCCATTACCTAGCGTTCTACGACGCAAGAGCAGTTTGTCACATGGTACATGGATTGCATGTACCGGCGTTCATGGCGGATGGGAGGACGTATCCTATACCCTGGTGTTTGAAGCTTTGTTTGCAGCATTTGTTTTCGAATACAGCACGCGCTTGTACATCAAGGACCGCATCCTACAGTCCCAAACACACACGCACCTGTACACCACGCTCCCCATAGAGAGCCCT
>JUDZ01009121.1:0-15807 GCA_000812845.1 Stagonosporopsis tanaceti | reverse complement strand
GTTATCACTTTCTGCTCGAACGCAATCTCTCTGCCTTGCACAATACTTTCCCAGCTCTCACTCGTCTTTCACTGCTGGGTCTGCGCCCTTTCTACATGTGTTTAGTGCGGCTTGGCTACCTTCCTCCTTTACTCAACTACCTACACCTGGTCACCTGCCTCTTTCACGGAACTACCTCTACTCTCGCCGACAAGCTAGACAGCACTACTCTGTTCCTTCACACCAATAAGGTGCGATACAGGTCCAGTCTCACCTTGAACTAATCTCGTTGCTGACCTTGTCAGGCAAGATGCGTGTCTTCCATCTCCTAGCAGGCCTCACAGGTCTCTTCGCCGTGGCCTTCGCAGCTCCAGCTCCAGCAGACACGATGTCTCCAACAGCCACTACCGGCGTCGCCACCGCTGCTTCACCCTTTCCTGGCAAAGCGCGCGTCTGCAACAGCGGTGGTGGCAAGGGCGATTGTATCGATGTCTTGACTAGCTGGAGCTGCACACCGCTACCAAATGCCTTCCTCTTCAACGTTCAGTTCATCTCTCAGAGTCCCTACACCATGTGCTTCTATACTGGCAAGGACTGCAAGAGCACTACCTTTGTGGCTGTCTCGACTGGTGTGGAACAGGCGATCGATCTGACCTCCACATGGTCCCGCCGAATCGCAGGCGTGCATTGTATCCCGATGGACCCAAACCCTCTTCGCACCTGGCTTTCTACTGCTCCAGACGTAGCTTCTTTCCGTTCTAGCGGCGATGACATGACGGCCGTTACGGCGCTCAACACAAATCCTCTCGCTCCGGCAGTCGATCCTCCCACTTACCCTCTCGCCTTACGCGACGCTACCCAACGCCTGCCCGCCGGCGACGCTCTACTATGCGGCGCCGACCTACCCACCGGGCCCTGCTTCACCGTCCCCGCAGACGGCCAGTGCACCGACATCACCGGCCCGGTGAACCACAACGTGCGCACTGTTTACCAGAATCGAGGGTCTTTATGTGAGTACTTCACCTCTGACCGCTGTCAAGTTAGATTGGGGAGCAGCGACTCAGGACTTGAAGACCGAAAGGTCGCTGTGCCGCCGGAGGTTGGGGGTAGGGTTGGGTCAGTGCGATGTACTTTGACGGTGCAGTGGATGGGGGAGTCCGCAGCAGCGTTCGTGGTGGATCAAGCGGTGTCTTTGGAGTAGGCACGAGTGTTTCGTCGGTGGTTTGTGGATATCAGTCAGACCTGATTGGCGTCTGTGTTAGGACGGATGAAAATGCTTTATGAGCTGGCTAGATCTTACATTTGATAGGTCTAAGTCCGGCGTGACCTGGTGGCAATCTAGTTCAACAGATGAAGGCATTCATTTCCACGAAACAAGTCTCAATCAAACCACAAAATTTCAGAGCTTTCTTCCGACCGCGAGGATTTACAACAGTGCTAACACTAAGCAAGGAGACTGCTACGCTGAGACTGAACAGTCGAGCAACGTTCACATCACCTAATGTCAAAGCCCAGACGCTAAGTGTACTTCTGATCATTATCATTACTAGATCGTCTGCGTGTAGTGACGTTATAAAGCCCATGATTTGTGTGTCCACCACTAAATGCCAGTACCAATGCCACGCTTTGCTTTGTTTTGCTTTGACCGAACAACGGAGATCTTACAAGTGGGTATAGAATACAAATGCACCTCTTCAGTCTTGATTTATGACGCGTAAACTCCTCCTCGGATTGAGCAGCACACCTTTTGTGCCCCAGAAACTCGGCTCCTGCCCATCCAACAAGTCTTCTGTCACGCTGCCGATACTGCTCCTTCTCTCCCAATTTGCGGCGCCTGCACCACCATAGCTGGTGTTCTCTCCGCTTCTCCGCTGAATGTCGAAACTGCCCGCTGCGGCGCCTCCAGCAGTACTGCCAGCCATTGTGCCTGGGGCGCGCTCGCTGGAGATCTTGCTGCTGGTGAAGGTATTGTCGCGCTTCTCTGCGGCTGCAGTGACCATTGCGGCGTGCTTCTTCCAGATAGCGACCTGCTTGCGGTAAATCCAGGCGCAGAAGGCGAAATAGGCGGCAATCACCGCGAATACACCGGCGATGACTCCAGCGATAATGGCGGCAATGTTGGGCCCAGAGTCGCCGTTGGATGCCCCACTCGACGTAACTATCTCGGTGTAAGAAGCTCCATCTGGACCGGTGACAGTATAGGTCATCGCCTTTCCAGTAGCCAGTGGTCCAGCAGTCGGTGTCTGAACGGGTGCGGTGAGCGTTGCGCCGCCGGTATCTCCGCCGCCAATAACCTTCTGGACGGCTTCAGGGACTCGGTAGCCGTAGGATCCCTCTATACCAGCGCTCGCATTGAAACCACGTTGGTTGGCTTGTTGGGCAAGAGGGTTTCCAATGCTCCCATCGCCGGTGAACTCCTGCGTTGCCTTTCCTCCTGTAAGTGAGGTGAACTGGTCGCTCCATGACAGACTAGACATGTTGAAGACATATATGCCAGGGCTGTCACAGGACAGCTCTTGTCCAACGTAGCCACCAAGCACAATCATCTGGCCGTCCCAGACATGACAGGAGTGGCCAGCACGGGCGGGCGGAACGGCCTGGGAGCCTTGGTCAACCTCAATCCAGGTGAAGGATGGAACGGACAGGATCCACATGTCGTCCTTTTGAGTCTGGTTGCCGTATGGCTGAAGATTCTGACCACCGAACATGTAAATGTTGTAAGAAGAACCACTGGAGAATATCAGAATGATGCTCAGCAGATACGATGATGGAAAGCTTACTCTGCTGCAGCTCCTACCACAGCGCATGGGTTGACGCGGTAGGGAGGCATCCTTCCAGACGTGCTTTGCTTGTACCACTTCGATTCGGCGATATCGTAAACATCGATGACGTTCATTTGTGCCTGCATGTTATTAGTTGCTGGAATATTTGCTCATTCGCAGGCACTACTTACGAAGGTGTCGTTGTCGCCTCCAGTAAAGCCGATCAGAAGACCCTCATCACCGAAGCCAGGCACATAGGTCAAGAGACCATCCGCTCGTTCAGGGAACGAGCCGCTGTCCTGAATGCCACCAGAGGTGATATTCCTGAAGACAGGCGCCTGCTCGGCCTTCTTGCCATCCTTGAGGCTGTCCACAGCGTCATTGCTGTGTCCAGGAAAGGTGATTTCAAGCAGACTTTTCAGGTACACGCGAGCAATTTGGTTGCTCCAGCCTTCGGTTGTAAAGTCATCCAAATGGCCGCCAAAATACCAACCCCTGCCCAATACGGTAACGCCAAACCCTGAACCCTCTGCGGCACGCTGTATGCTCTGACCATCGCCTTCAGCGTTAACACCAGCCGAGCTCTTTGGATCCGCATGCTCGGTCCATGATTTGCTGCTAATGTCGTATTCCCAGATCGAGTTTGGCCCCGGTTTCTCTGCAGGAGTGTCTGAGTACTGTCCACCGTAGAGCCAAAGCGAGTTGTGCGACGAGTAGAGGTAGCCGAGCGAGACGGCAGGAGGGCCGCTAGGTTGAGGTAGGCCGGTCAGGGAAGGATTGGAGATCTGCCAGGACCTGGTCAGGTCAAGAGTGAGGAAGTCATTTGCTATGGTGTGTTAGTACAGTACACTAGCACATCAAGTAGAAACTCACTCCAGGTATCTGAATCCTGCTGTGCGTCGGTCGTCGTGCGGAAACCATACATGTACAGCGTGCCGTTGACAATAGCGCTCTGACCGCTCCAACGCTTGCACACGTCGGTCTGCGAGTCTGCCCTTTCTACAAGGGTCGATCTTTCTGCCAGGGATGTAATGCTGCCTCGTGGAATAGAGCTTCCGTACACACTGAGCGGCGCAATCGAGATCATCTGTATGATAGGAAGCATCAGAGCCAAGACGATGGCGAAGAGTCCAGCGCGATACAGCCTCGAGCTCGATACGGAATGCGCGAGTGAAGTTGTCGAGATCAGTTGGTTGGTGTCCTCGTCTTCCTCCACCGACTCCCAGTCGCTCTCGTCATCGATTCCTTCGACATCATCTTGCCCCCCAAATATACTGTTCCTGCTGCGAAACCTCACTGTTCTGGAAGGCCGTTGTTGCCTTAATGCGTGTTCGGTGACAAGAATTGGAGCCGGGCTGCGTTTCGTGTTGATCGTGTGCTCGTCGATCAGGCCGACTTCTGCGAATATCGAACGACGGCCGCCTGCAGCGGCAGGCTGAGGTCGTACTTGCTCCATTGCTGTATGGTGGAGGCAAGAACAATCCCCGGGTGAGGCGAGTAATATGGAAGATCCCAGCCGCTAATTGACGTATTCTAGTGAAAGGGGACAGCGGCTCATGGGACGGTGCTCACGGGACAGAGCTCACGACAACAGCAGGCGTCTGGAGGATGTGTGGCGAGGCGGGAGATGCTGATTTGCGCAGCGCGAGGGAGATCAAACAGCGTCTCCACAGAATGGCACGGCTCTCTGACTGGTCACAAGGAAGAACCCTCTGGCAAACAAGACAACACAAACAAAAGTTGGATGGCGCGGCCTGGGGATACGAGGGTGGATATGCTGCAGTGGCCTCGTACCCGCACGCCGGTTGCACGCCATGCCGTGCCGTTCGCTCACGGGCAACGGCGAGTGCACGTCATGAGGCTGCTCGTATTGGCAGTGATCAGTCCACTGCGATTCGTTGGCGAGGGCTCTCGAAGGCAAGGCAGGGGGCGGATTCGTTGACGCACAGTGCCCCCTGCGAGCAGTGGTGACAGTAGCGGCAGGTGGGACCACATCAGCAATGTCGACCTTGGCAACGCCGTCGCTCCAAATCTCAGTCCCGGCTGTCCTGCAGCTGCCATTTGCGCTCGCTCTCCGCCGACGTAGGCATGATGGCATCGCGGCCAGATGTCCCGATCTGTGTCCCTACCCTCAATTCCTGCTGCTCGTTCCCTTGGACAACTTCGAGGGTCGCTGTATGCCCACGAATCGATACTTGCAATGCTGCACACAAGCATTGTCCATACCCAACGCAGTACACACTCATCGTACTCGGCACGCCTAGTGCTTCACCTGATCCCGAGTAACCCGCTTACAGACCCGCTACCCAACGGAGATTTCGATAGCGCACCTGTCTGCTCTGGGACCCTATTCTATTTTGAGCTGCTAGCGTCGCATTTCCCGTTGCGTGGCTGTGTTTCGTGTTGATTCTGCGCTACAACCTCACATTCTACATCGTTTTCATGCACAACATGTAGTAGCTATATTAGTGGCGGTGAGCCTCATGATTGGACGTCTCGATGTTCAGGTGCAGCTGCTTGTCGTGATTCTGGTGACACAGCACGAGCTTCGCCACCCATCTGTACAACCTCGCATTTCGAAAGAACCTCGGGACACGCGTTCAGCACCCAACAGCGATCTGTCGCGGAACGGTGAGGCGATCCGACGATGCCGGTAGGCGGAGCGTTGATGATCAGGAGCAAGCATAGGGACTGAGGTGCTCCATGCATGTGTTGTAAGCTTCTAGAACAAATCGAATACATCAAAGCGGCCCTCCCTACGCTCTCTGGGAGGGCATCGCACGAAGCACGTACGCCGAATAACGCCAGAAATGAGGTTCTAAGAACGTGGCTTCCCCATCGCCAACCCGTGATTATTCATCAACGGACCTGTGCACCTCCTGACTTTCCAAAGGTCGCCTGCCATAACTGCTTGTAGCCGCCGCCCACCATCTCAGGAAACGAATTGGGTGTTGCAGGCTTCATCTTCGCATACGAAACTTCAATCTGGAATCCAGGCGTATCCTCAGGCGCAATGATCCGGTGGTCAGCCTGTGCGGTCATCAGTCCCAAGCCAAGCGCAAAGAGTCGGTCATGGACTCACTGTTGTGATTCTCCAGCTCATTTGCTCGTGCAGGTATTGTCCCACGGTGAGCTCGTCGAGACTTGTCACGTTGCCTGTCCTTAGACGCTCCTCCAGCGCTCTTGTCATTGCAACAACGCCATTCGCATCGCCTGTCACCTTCAAGCTGCCAGCATATCCGTCTCCATGACTGTTCGTAGTTTGGAACCCAGTAAAGCCTACGAAGCTGGGGTCTCGCATCCATGCAGTCGCATCATAGGTTGCGCCGGCAATCGCTGCACTTGTCGGTCCCACGAACACAAAAATCTTGTAGCCACCCTCCGAGCCAGACTTCTGTACCTTGATATTGGCGAAATACTGGTAGTGGTACTCACCTGTCTGAGGGTTGCTCATACTGATCGACCGGCGCTCATTCAGCGTATAGCCGTTGCCTGGCGCAGGCAGAGGGGCCGGATCTCCCACTTTCCATGAGAACTGCGACTTTGCGTTCTCCCCGTACAGCTGATTTATTCTCCGCACAAGAGTATCTTCCTCTGAGAGACCAACGAGCTCTGGATACGTGTACCCAAACACGGTGTGATCCCGAACGCTGGCGGACGTCCAGAAATCGCCAGCTCTGTTGCGGTGAAAAGGATGCAAAGGAGTGTGCTCGTCTGCGTAGGTTCCGGCATTCGAAGTGAACGTGGCTGTTGGATTGGAGTGGTTCGTCACCCAATTATCAGGGTTCAGAACCTGCCACATGGCGGTCATACGGTCGATGTTCGTGTGCAATAGCCAGAAGACTGGGTCGAAAGCCGAGTACGCAGCGTTCGTCATATGTCCCGGTCCTGCGCTGCCTACTGTGTTGTGTATCGTGTCGTGTACAGACTCGAGACTGTCAAGGACACCACCATTGTCGACCATGTTGTTACTAATCTGATGGTAGTCTTTCTGCATAGCCAGCATCTGGTACGTTCGCTGCCGAAGATTGACCAGATTGAGATCGAGTTGCGAAGCAATCTTTGAATCTTGACTCTGCGCCTGGGCATACCGATCTGTGGGGTAGCGCAGTGTTGTCTGCCAGTGTGTCCATGGAAGTTTGCCCTTCTAAGTTCAGCACGTGATCTGGTTTGTGGATCATGCAACTCACAAAGAGGTCTTTACCAGGGAGTGGATGGAAAGTGTATGAAAATAGAGGGTTGGGTATGGTCGTTACGACTGAGCTGTTTCCGTCTGGGAGTTCGACCTCGACGGTCTTCCGCTGCACACTCCCTAATGCGTTCAACTTTCACGCAAGCTCGGTAGAATACATTCGCGCTTACATGGATATGATCCAGTGCCAATTGGAGGTACAGCAGCTGCGTCCCAGAACGGTATTCTGAGTGCTGGTAATGCAGCAAACATACGCGTTTTCAAATCTCCTTCTGGAAAGTCGGCAACAACTGCCTTGGCATGAGAATAGATACGTTCCTACAATGTTGAGCCGACTGCCCGTTAACCATTGATCAAGAGGACTCACCTCTACCAGAGCCAGAAAAGGTCGATGCCAGGTCGGAAAGAGGTTGCTACTGTGGTGACAATATCCCTCTTTGTAGCCCTCTAAAGGTTGCGGACGTCCGGGCACGTCATCCCAAGATATGAACGGTCGGCCATGGATGCCTGGCCACGATCAGTTTGTGAAGAGACAAGCCGATAGCCTCAAGGGCCAGTGACTTACCAGCAACCTGAAAGTATGAGAACTTATCATCTTGATTGGTGTTCTGCCAGCGCTGGAGACCCAGTAGGTAGAGGTTAAACAAATCTCGATTCCGCTGCAGTTCACGGATTTCTAATCGAGGTGCTGTGGTATTGACACCGAATGTCGGAATGCCTAGTACGGGGTAGACACCAGTGCTTGGGTCTTGACGTCGTATGTGAGGATGTACATGGTGAAGATCCATCACAGCATGCCGCCGTCGATGTGCGCGGACAATCTTGGAATGTGTGGGCGAGCAGAGCAATCCAACCAAGAGCAGCCATTGAAGTGCTCGAGCAACTGTGATGGTAGCCATGTTGGTTATCTGAAAGCCGTAAATTTCAGTATGAGATGCAGTCCATTTGACGCCAATAGTTGGAGAGCCTTTGTTTGAAGCGATGTGGTGTCAAGATGTGGTGCAGGGGTGGTAAAAGGGAATCTGCTCTATGCACTGCCCTTCGAAAAAGGAGATCACACACTACACAAACGTGCTATATGTGCCACATGGGGCCTCGAACTCCTGAAGCAACATACGCTCGGGCCCTTGAAGCGATGATTTCGCCGTCCATAGCGCATACTGTCTCAATCTGTGTCACCGCAGGCGTCGTAGCGATCCACAACGCGAGATTATCGCAACTAGTTTGTTCTCAAAGGGGCGTCTATCTATTGACGCGACGCGGTCGCGATATCTTGCGACCATTTAGATCGGTTCGATCGGTTCGCTATAGTCGGCTGGGGTGGAATGACTGGACCCTTCGACGCACTGGAGGTCAGAAGACAGACCCAGCTGTCGTCGGTACACACCTATGGTGATTGGATGCTTACGCAATCTCCGATCAAGGGTACACCGTGGAAGAGACGTGTTGCATGCGCGAGATCCTGATGCAGGAAGCCGTGTACCGAACGTGACTATCAGGGCGAACCCACAATGTTTCGCCTTGTTGGCAGTCGTGACTGTATGACAGCGTGTCCCCATTGACGACATTAGTCTTATCTGGGATTATCGATGATTCCAGGGCTGGCTGCATGTACTGCCGTTGTCAAAGTCGTGGCTGGCAATGAGCAGGAACGAGGTGGTGCAATGAACGAAGCTTTAGCCACCGCGTGAACGTGCCTTCTTGATTGGTCGCGAGTGTTACACTGGAACGGCTCGTTCAGCCTCTGTGATTGTACGACATCGATCTGAACCAGAATCTAATTTCACTTCAAGACATAGATGCGTCTGAGCGCTGCGTTGAGATCCGACAACTTGTTTCGGGAACGTCATGGTGTGCACTTAAGTTCACATTCAGTGGCGATCGTCGTAGACAGTCTGATAGCACAAAAACCGCGCCCGTCTAGAACCTCGTGATTTTCAGCTTTGTACTTATACAAGCATCAAAAGAAAACAGAGGTCCACTGGAACCGTCGTCCTTCCGTGATGATACTCCGTTTCTCCGTTCGCCGAATCGCGCAGACCCAAAGCAACCCTTATTTAGGTCACGTAGCACATTATGCCATCCCAATGATGGGGAACTCATGCGTTGTTCCCATCACCGCCCATCTCTTCGTGAAATGCATCTCCAAACGCAGAATCATCCACCAGATCACCAAGACCCATGTTATCGTCCTGTCCGAAATCCGCCAATGCGTCACCCGCAGAATCGATACCTTCGAAGTTTGTGAAGTCTGGAACACTGTCGAACATACTGCCTGCATCAGCATCGACCGTGGATTGGCCCAATGTGCTTTGGTCGTTCGATGTTGTGCTGTTGTTCGTGACTGGCTGCGGGTTGCCGCCCGGTGCTTGTGCGGTACCTGCTTGCTGGTCCACTACAACCCAATCGTCGGTTGTTTTATCGTCCGCATTTGTCATACCTGACATTTCTACGTCAAGGTCCAGAAGATCGCTGCCGACTTCTGTGTCCAGATGCGGGGTCTGTTGATCAAACGATTGCGGCTGTGCAGTGTTCCCACTCAGTAGATTGGGTGTCCCAACCGCCGATTGCGATTGACTAGGTGGCTGTGACATATGAGGCATCGAAATATTACCGGGTGTACCCCCCAACGATCCAGTTCCGTACTGATCGAGCAAGGATGCTGCGGTGTTGTCGAAATCAGATGCACCATCGTTGGTGGACCCATTCGAGGCACCGTTGGAGTTCGACTGTGTTCCGTTGCCGTTGACTTGCACCTTTTGAGGTGGAGATGGCTGCCTTTCAATGAAGCCTCCCTTGTCCACACAAACCACTGATTTTTTCGCGTCGAAAGTAACACCCAGTGACTTCTCAAGGTCTTGCACAACACCCTCGGAGGGATCCGAGCCTTCGTCCTCGTTGACCACTGAGCGCGAGAGGTCTCGCAGCCTCCTTTCAGCTTTGATGTAGGTTCTCGTCCGCTTCAGCTGGGCCATTTTACGCGCGTGGTCAGCCTTCATCTTGTCGATCTCCGCTTGTTCAGTCTTTGTATACTCGGCTACCCGTTTTTCGAAGTCTTTCAAGTGCTCTGGGTTCATCCTGTAATAGTCTTTGATTTTGTACTTATCCTTGGCAGTGTCCGGATTCTCAGCACCTGAAACATCCAAAATGCCGGCCGTTAGAGGAGCAAGCTCACCCATCAAACCTAGACCAAGGTCAATCGGCGCGATACTCCCTACAGCGTAAGGCGAAGAGAAGATCTCCTCCATCCACTCGTGGTGCTGCTTGTACCTGGACAAGCTGATCTCACGGGGCGTCAGGAAATCGAAGGCGTCTTGTGTGGCGTTCTCTTCATCTTCGAGAGAAGTGTCTGGAAGGGCAGCTCCAGCAACCGGGGCTCGGGCTTGCGCAGGAGCAGTGCCGCGCAAACGCTTTGGTGGAGGAGGCTGCGTCACATAGGGCCGTCCTGGCTGCATAGGGTTGTAGTATGGCTGTTGTGGCTGTCGCATTGCCGCTTGCTGTCCAAACTCGACTTTCGGCCAGTTGGAAGCATCGTGCAACATGAATTCTTTGCGCATAAGAGGTCCGGCAGCCTGAAGCTGAGCACGCATCTGCAGCGTAGCCTGAACCTCTCGTGATACGGGAATCTGTCCTGCGGCAAGTCGGTGTTGCTGGTCGGCAGGCTTGTAGTGTACAAGCCACAGATTTGGATCAATGGTGCCTGGCCCGGCGGTGAGTCTGTATCGGTATCGAGAATGCATGGCAAACGGCTCGTGGGGATAGTGGTAGCCCGTGTTATGGACAAGCACTTGCAGTGTCTACGGAGAGTCAGCCAGGCTTCTCATGGTCGTAGACACCATGAGCGCATACGTAGCCGCGGACGGGCATGTCAAAGGCTTGCTCGGGATCAGCCCAAACCATGCCGTCAGACGCGAAATGGGTTCCCATTCTAGGGGGCTGCCATGTGAGAATGACGGTGCCATCCTGCGGCGGTGACGCGAAGTAGGTCCAGGCAACCGGTGATGTGTCGCGCACGATCTGCGGTCCTTTCATAAGGTACTCGACAGCTTGCTCTGGTCGAAGCTGTGGCAGGACGGGAAACCTGTACGAAGACACTAAGTGGACGTGCGCGAGCTGTGTTGTTAGCCACCGTCGAGCTGTCTTTGGATAACTGCTCGCGCACTCACCAGATGGTTCGGCACCTGAGCGCTGGGGTCGGCGCCGCCGGCATTGTACGCTTGATTCATGCCGTACATCTTGAGAGATGTAATGCGACAGCGATACCGCGCGAATCAAAGTATCCGGATATGTGGTCGGCGGACGCGAATGCTCGCAACGCTGTGGATGGAACTCTGGCGCGTTCAACGAGCGGATCGCGAGTTCACGCCAAGCAGGGCACGGGCCCAGAGACTAGTGACAATCGGTGCATCAACAACCACGCTGTCACATTCGGCATTGTTTGCTTTACCAACGCAACTATAGGCAAAAATTACATCATGACCATCTGCACTCACTCTCGGAACACTTCTTCTCTTGATGGTGCCTCTTTCCGCCGCAGTGCCACAAAGTATGCCTCTTTTGATGCCTGCTATATATCAGTGAGATACTTGCAAACTCTCCAATAAACATACGTTGCGCGAAGACTCGGGCTTTTCTCGCGACACCCTGGCAAATAATCGCTTCAGCTTCGTTTCGAACGCCTTCTCTTCCGGACCTTGATAGAACTTGCACAAGAAGTGACCACCAGTCTTCACTGTGTCGAATGCGAACGTCAGGGCTGCCGTGCAGAGGTCCTGCAAGATCAGCCTCGCCATCTAAGCGAATGATGTGCGGTCTTACCATACTGCCAGCGTGATCTCTGAAGGCATTACCGCTGGTGTTCATCAACCTAAAGTACGGGTCACTAAGGCTCTTCTTGTAGAAGCCGGCGACTTGGTCCCAGGGTTCTGACATGTCACTAAGCACCACATCCACAACTCGCCCGTCGCGCAAATCCCGTTCTTTTTGTGACAGCTTGGCATCTGAAATGCTTTCTGGTGCTTTTGCTGGTTGCTCCGGGGATTCCATCTCGAGTCCCTCCATTTGAGCTCGCCTCTCGATGTCAATGTACCCACGCTCCAAGTCGTCAACCTGCTCTTCGGTGAGACCATCCGGCTCCTCTGAGATAGTCTGCTTGCGTAGTCGGCCCAAGTGAGGATCGCGTACGTATGCTCTAACATGGTCTTGGATTTCTGGAGACAAGAAGTTGCCTTGTATCGTAGAAACACCTCGAGGGGGCTGCGCGGGTATCAAATCGATGCCTATTACTCGCCCATCAGGTGCCGTGCGATTTACCGCGACCTGAGACCATGAGCCTGGCGCAAAACCCTTGATTGAGTTAGCAAACACCTCTGCCGCAGGAGGTGGGCGTACAAGATCAACGACAGTCTGGCCAGGTGTGAAGAGTTTGTGCTTTTCATTCAGCTAATTTGCATCAGTATTGAGACTACACAACGGCACTGTCCAACTACCTCGAGCAGCTTGAAGGCAGCGCGACTCTTTAGCCCCTGCACGCGAGCTTCGCGAGCAAAGTGATCATTGCCTTGACGCGTTTTCCATCTTGTTGACGAAGATGATGCATAGCGAGCACATGGCGCATTGACTCGACTACAAGGCGAACATGAAGTGCATCTGGCAGCAAGACAAAATGCCCTTTTAGCGCATCCTGACTCTTCTAGGACGCTGTCAGTGAGCTGGCGAAAGACGCGTCGTGAAAGCATGGGAGAGGTGTGTTCCCAAGTAAGCATCATAGCTCCTAGACTTTTGGGACTGCCGCGGCTGCACTCGCCTCCGGGATCGTCAAGACCCTGGCTCGTCTTCTTCACAATCTCAACCTCAACACAACCTTCAATACACAATTTCTGCGCAGTAAATGGCTTCCAGCGCATACACCCAGCCCTGGCTCGGCCTTGCCGTCAGGCAGCAAGATTGAGGCACTCTTGTCGACTGCCTTCCAATAACACGAGCGCTTTTCAGCTCATGCACTGCCCAGACCTAATGTAGAAGGAACAACCGTATCTTCCTCAAGGCTGAACAAGAACGAGCTTCTCGGCAATCACCGTGTCGCCCATTCTCCGCGACTTGTGTTTTCATTAAGGCACTCGTTTGAACGCCGTTTTGCATCAGATAAGCACATTACTGGTAATAGCACCTTCGACCCTACTTCAAAAGACTTTCTGTTTGGACGTCGTTCTTCGTTCTTCGATTCAGCCTTCTCTTGGCTACCTGTCGTATTTTTGGACAACGTGGCACCATTCCGTAAACTCTACACCGGTGTGAGGCTCACTGCCCCTGTTGTTCGCCTATGTTCATCAATTTTGGTCAAGTATACAAGCCGCAGAAGACATGGCTTCCTATCACATCTCCTGCCAAGTCATCCATAACCACACTCGTCCTTGATGCAAGCCTGCCATACTCTAAAAAACAGGACTATCCAATCATGTGGATATCGAAAGTGCTTGCTGTGGGTTCAGCTCAGCCCTTTTGGGACTTTTTTTTTGTTCTTTTGAGAATGACCGCGCTGTGCAATTTCGATTACATGCAGACCGAGACAGCTATAAGTTTGCGTTCCCATCGACGCTGAGAAAATCGCAAAGACTGAAGCGTAAACAACCCACACCAGACCAAAGATCCTTACATTGATCGTTCGATATGTTTGCCCTCTCCACCATAGCCTTGCTGGCTCTGAGCCCAACTGCATTGGGCATCGCATTCCCTGGACCTGCTCCGACTGCGGTACGCGAGCTCAATCTGAACGGACAGTCACCCAGACCTACCGGAGGACCTGTGTCCTTGCCCGAGCTCTTCCGTCGGCAACAAAGAGACCAAGGAATGTGTGGCTATATTGAAGGAGACAGCGGTTTGTACTACCCATGAGGGGCAGTTTGAGTGTACACTAACGCAGGTTACAGAGGCTCCTGTGTCCTGCTCAGTCGGTACCTGTCTCTATGACGACACTATCTCCTGGTTCGGTTGCTGTACTGGCACAGTGCGCTCGGATTGCGAATTGTTTACCACTTGCGTTGGTTCAGCATCTATCAGCTCTTGTCTCTCGAACTCAGCGTGTGCGAACGATGCGTATGCGCTTGCTTGTACCGCGTCCACAGCAGGCGTGTGCATGACCATGTGGGCCGAGCTCGATGAAGGCTCGGTGAGCCACTACGTATGCGGTTCCACGAGCGTGAGGGTAGAGGTCATTGCAACACCGACAGCTGGAGCAGGCAGTGTGTCTAGCGCAGTGCGTTCCACCAGCGTCAGCGGCTTACCACGTTCTTCGTCTTCGGTGGATGACGATGATGATAACGCCAGTACTACGCAGCCTTCGAGAGCTAGCACGAGCTCGATTGATGACCGTCCAAGAATCAACACGGCAGCAACAGCGGCAACACGGGTAGCCACCACGACGCAATCTTCAGCTGGAGCTATGAAGACGGCACAGGCAGTCCTTGGGGCTGCCGGCGGATTTGCAGGCATCGTTGCTCTGTTTGTCTAAATTATGTGTGAATGCTCAGTTCGTTCTTGCATGTAGAAAGCGATAGACTACCAATCGATGCGTATACCGGACTCAGCAACGAGCCTCTCTGCTCACGCTTGACCGAGACCACTACTCAAGGTGCAATCGATACCTGGCTAGACACCATATGCTCACCGCTAATGAACAGTGGCAATACATGCGGCAGCGGCAGCTCCCTTCCGCCGAGCCTCACATTCTGTGTTGGGCAGCTCCTCTTCCGGTGAGGGGCACTACAACCTTTCCAATCGCCTTTTACGCCGATCACTTAAGATACCATCATCGCCTTCGTGAATCATCTGCTTCACCGGAAGATCTGCTAACAGTATGGTTGAGCAGGCCGTAGCCACCCTCTGTATCACCTGGGTGCCCGATGTCAGCCAGTAAGTGGTGATCTTTTCCACCCAAAACAGACCAAGCACAAGCAGCCCAAACATGCACAGTGCCATAGGTGAATTTTGGGGATTACCTATGGGAATTTGGTCGACAGGGCAGACCACCTTGGTGCCCTGAATGACTCCAGCCCAACGCTTGTTCCACTGCAGTATGTCCTTGGAAAGGACCGATATGATACAAACTCTGAGCCGTCGTGACTCTTGTGAGAACGAGCAGAAGGCATAACGCCTCGAGGACAGATGTTTGTTCGTAGCGCGAACGTGTACACGATCACGGGGCATCAGGCAGCAAAGGACCATGTGGGCGCCCACATCATCCGTCAGCCGCATGATGGGGACCACGGTGCCCAACGGCGTGGAGTCTCTGCTCACCGTGCAGAGGGCTATGCGAGCAGATTCGCGCAGCTGGCGAGTGAGGTCCGGTGAGCTGGTGCTGTACCATGATTGCATACGTGTGATCCGTGTTAAGCGGACAGTTCGCATTAAGGCTGACAGGGCGCCTGCAGGCGGCCCTTCACGACGGCCGCAGCAGCGCGGTGAGGGCACACTTTGCTTTCTAGAAGAGGCAGGTCTGCGCCACGCCATGAGCGGAAGGGACAACAGAGCCTAGCGACCGTAGCCTTCACGATGAGTATAGAAGCAGGTGGTCTGTCGTCGGTCTGAGCGTCGCGTGTTGGCCCTCGCGACTTCCAAGTTCAGGTCAGAAGCTACGTACGTCATCGAATCAACAGGACCCTGGACATCCAGTATCTTCCAAGGTGCGCCTGATCCCGCCCTGCTGCGGGCTCGTCGTGCGCCCAGCCCGTCCTCTCCGTCCTCCTATTTCTCACTATCGCACTGCCATTCTGCCTGACACTGTGCATCCTCATACCCGTGAGCGTGTTGATCAACGCGTTCGCCAATCCTGTGGACTGCGATCGGCACCACCGCTGCACACTCCCGCTTCACCCG
>JUDZ01009120.1:0-15798 GCA_000812845.1 Stagonosporopsis tanaceti | reverse complement strand
GGGGGGGGGGGGGATCGACTATTGATGATAGACACTCAGCTCATCCCCAATCACCTTACCAAGAAGGAGGTCTTCAAACTCGTCTCGCTCAACAACGTCCTATCTCTCACTTCACGTTTCCTCCACCTCCTTACTGAGCGCGTAAAAGAGGCTGAGTCCCGCCTACGTACCTCACTTCTCCCCCGGCGCCTGCAGCTCTCATCGCAGCGTGTACATTCGACAGCACAACCACAAGGTCCATACCATGACGTTGCGTTGAGGCTGTGAAGCAAGCGGCTCCGTACCCTGCCGCACAGATACAGACCCTCCCCCCTGCCACCTACCACGTTCCTGAACCCTACCACGTCTACAGAGAGCCTCAGCAAGGTTTTGGATTAATCTCCGAGGTCATGCGATTTTAACGGTCTTTGCGGCTTCCGGTTTGAGAGCGAAGCGCTTTGCTTTGGGGTTATTTTGGGGGCAATGGCGGCTGGATTGGGGTGTGGGCGCTTAGGAGGTGTGGCGCTGGAGTGAGGCTTTGGATGGAGGGTGTGGGGGTTTGCTTGCGGTTGTGATTGGAAGCTGCGGATTATTGGGGGGATAGATGGAAGGCTGGAGAGGGCGAGTGTCTCTAGTGCTACTCGTGTGCTGGTTTTGAAGTCAAGTCTAAGGTCGAAATGGTGCAGTGTTTTGCTAAGCACGTGACTGTTTGCTCTCCGACCAGTCGTCTTTGGAACCTAATTTGGTCCGCGGCGCGTAATGAGGCTCTATCGCTGCCGCATTGACAGCCCCGTTTCCCCATGATTTCATAGCCGTCTGACAGCAGCACGGCGCCTGGGTGAGTGCGCAGGGCGAATGGATGCGCACAAGTCGACTTTGCAGAGACGAACGACTGCAACATGCGGGCGGTGCAGCGCAGTGACAGCCGGGAAAAATCGTTCCGTCACGACAAGTGACAGCGCACACAAGTGGGCAAAGCCGGAGACCCAGACCCAATGCTTTGACAACAAACCGACAACAACGCGTTCACGCGACGTACGCGACGTGCAGCAGCGCCGTCTTGGTCGTGTTATAGTCGCGAACGCATTGCTCTCGCCCACCGTGAGTCACGATCTCGTGCATAATGCCGCATGTCGGTGTGCGGAAGTTTTGCGGAACACATGCACGTTGAGGGTTGAAACGAAACTCTCGACCGTCGTGGTCCAATCAACTGCCCGAACCGTGATGACTCTTCACCGACTACTGCGCGCCCCACGCAGAGCTCAGACCCTCCCGCAGGGCGCTAAAGCGACAACACCTCGACGGTCATGGGCTCCGTCACCGCTGCCCGTCCCACTGCCCGCCCCAGACTGCCGCGAAGGCCCAGCCTTGCTGAGTTTGCAGACTAGGCACGTGTTGGGGATTGCATGAGGAAGGTGAGGGATGAGCGGTGGGTTGTGGATGTGGACCGCAATGCTGCGCGCAAAGGGGCGACCGTCGTGCACTCTACCAGCACCACAGCGCGTACACAGCTACACAGGACACACCAGACACAGACTACGCGCCTGCGGTACTATTGCTGCCAAGGCCAACGTAATCCACCCGTAGTCGTTGTTCTACAGCGGGCCGCCGAACAACCCGGTTTCAGGTTTGCCAACCGCTCTGCAAGCGCGTCGCTTTCCCGCTTACCGCCTTGGTATAGCCCTTGCTGCGACTACACCGCTGCCACCCACTCAGAGTCAGCACACCGCTGAAAACTACACTCGACTAAACCCTTTCTAGCGAACAGCACAGCAGGCATAGCACTAAGACGTTCGCTAGACATGCTCGCCCACATCGACAGCCATGTTTCAAGTTGGCCTCGCAAGGCTCATGCTGTAGAACCTTCTGCGCAAAACTGCCGCCAGACCGCCTGCCGAGATCTCAGGCCAGGATCCTGGGGCCGGTGGATCATGTTTCAGATGCTCGAGAGCGCTGTAAGCACTGGTTCGTAGCGCTCCATTTGCCAAAGCAATAAGTACACGGTGCTTCGCCGCACAACTACGGCCATCACATTGAACATTCTATCGAAGATTTGCGAGCACTGCCCACCGGTTCGAGACATCTCCCCTTCTCCTCTTTCTTTCTTGTCTTAGACATTCTGGAGCTGGTTCTCCCCATTAATCGTTCTCGATAATCGTCACTTCCTGTCCAAACAACTTCATAGCTCTGGAAGCTATCACATCAAAATGTACAGCCGCCACTCAACACCGCCTGCTACCTCGTACAACTACATTCCTGGTAGTGTCGGGTCAGATGTCACATACTACTCGCAAGAGTCTTCGCCAGCACCGAACGTGGCTCCCACACCCCCACGATCGCCCGTTCGCCAGCTTGGCCCTACTCTCCTCCCCAAGGTCCGCACTCAAGATCAGGTCGCTGAGCCTACAGCCGGACCTATCAGGCATCGCAGGACGACGTCTGCTGCATCAAACGTCAGCTATGGCTACAGCCCCTACTCACGAGCGGTCTCCCAGCCGTACCGTGAGTCCAGCCCGTACACCCACAACAACATGATCTCGCCTGTCTCCAACGGTTCTTGCGACTTCAACGGGCTGTCCATGCTCAACTCCCCCATCACATTCACACCGTCTGAGGGTCGCCGAGCCTCGTCGTACGCTCCTACCCACTCGCGCTCGAGCTCCATCAACGCTCCGCGTCACGTGAGGGCTACCTCTGCCAACAGCATTGATGAGTCCACCATCAGCCGGTATGGTTTCCCCACCTACCGCAACATCCCCAACTACGTGACCGCCCCGAGCGCGGCTCAGTCAACATACGTCACATCACCTGTCGAGTACTCGCAGCAGCTGCAGCAGCCTCCCAGCTACACTGCACAGGCTCTCGACTTCCCTCTCTTGGATTTCGAGCCTGCTCCTGCAGTCCAGTACCCCTCCTTCACCGAGCAGCCCAGCCTGCAGCCCAGCTTCGATGCCTACCAGCCCGTTGCTACATCGTCTCTGCTCGAGTACCTCAGCGGCCCCAACCCTTCCCCAGCTCTGGTTCGCCGCGTCACAGCTGCGCCCCGCGGCATCCACAACCACTTCTGGTGGGATGTGCGCAACCTCCGTAGCTGGGAGGAGTTCAACATCGCTGCCATCAAGGAGATCCCCTCCATCCTCCCCCTCCTTGAGGTCCCTGTCTCCCAGGCCTACCTTCCCCAGCCCAGCCGTCAGAACATGCAGCCCGAGCACGAGTCCGCTCTGCACGACATCTGCACAAACTACTACGCCAACAAGGTCAACGCTGCCCTCAAGATCGCCCAGGGCACCAGCCACATCCAGATGCGCGCCATTAAGCCCGCAGCCGGTGCTCGCGACCAGCCCCAGTTTGTCTCCAGCTACCCCTCCGACTTCGAGAAGACCCTTTTCGGCGACGCTCGCGGCCGTGTTGTCGGTCTTGTCAAGTGCTACGACAACTGGAACACCGGCATGCGCAGCGAGTCCGCACCCAAGCAGGTCCTGTACCTGCAGGGTCTCGCCCACCTGCAGCGCGTCATGCGCGAGCACGGCTGCCGCTACGGCTTCATCATGACCGAGATCGAGCTCCTGTGCGTGCGCGCCGGCGGCGACTCCTCGACCCCCGACCCCACCACCTTCAACGCCGCAGCCGGTATGCCCATCTTCGGATACCTCGAGCTCTCCGCGCCCATCTCCCTCGCCACATCCGGCGCCTCGGCGTCTGGCGACGTCCAGCTCACCGCCGCCATGGCGCTGTGGTACCTTCACATGCTCGCCAAGGAGAACCCATTCGAGGGCATGGGCACGTGGCGCATGGAGGTCGGTGGCCCTGCGGCGCTCAGCAGGCAAAACCATCTCGAGAAGGATGCGTGGATCCCCAAGCCGCAGCTGGGCGAGAAGCGCGAGGCCAAGCGTGTCAGGGGCTGGGTGTTCCCTGAGGAGCCCCTCAGCAAGCGCGAGTGCGGCAAGGGTCGCCGTGGCAAGAGCGTTGGCTGAGCATCGAAGGAGTGCAACGGACTGACGATATTTATGACGAGTAACGATAATACCCCCGGCTGCCGGCCAGCTTCACAGCATCAACGGCGTGACGCATTTTCAAACGCATTGCATGAGGAGTTTCTGTTTAGCATTTACAAGGCGCGCTTCACCACAGGCTGGCTAGACCGGCATTTCTTTTGGCTTAGTTTAAAGACACTTAGTAATGCATACTTTGCATACAAACACTCTTCCCCAATGCTCTTCTCCGTTGATCTTGTGATGTTGTTTGATCGGTTCTTCGGCGCTCTGTCGATGCAGGCAAGACTGCGTGGAACGACTGTTAGTCAAGGTAAAGATCCCAGTCTTCCAAATCACACTCACCGTTCCCTTCTACCAGCAGCCTTACGCTTCAGTTCAAGCAACGTGGCACAGCCCCTCTTCCTGTCAACCCATCTCATCAACATACTTGTCACTGTTCTCCACGCCCTCTGTCCGCAGCAATTTCCTTTTTCGCCCACCGAAACGCCTACCTAGCCGTCTCTGCATCCTTCCCGTCCTCTCTCTTCCTCTTCCTCTCCCTCTCCGTCTTCAACTAGACACGGACAACGGGGTACTACAAAAGGCTCGACAGACATCGGATCACATAGCACGAGTACGGCTTGATCCGCGATTAGATTCTGGCGCAGATGAGTGTGCAAGCAATCGCATGATTCGATAGAACAGCGAGATTGTGCTCTGCGTTGTAGAAGATCAATACGCACTTTTAGTATTTGCTGTGCACTTCGTCCTATTTTCCAGGGCAAGTATGTTTGCGATATCTGTCATGGTACATAATCTCTTTTGTTTGTATGACTAGAGATACCTATCGCGACTACTTCCCCGCTGTTGCATGGACCTGCTTTTATTCGCTGCAGACTATGATGAATGTAATTCAGCATCCGTGGCTAATCGTCTCTTGCAGAGATTCTGCAGCTGAAAGTTCTTGCCCTGTTCAATGTATCTAGTCCTTTGATGTATCTTTGAGTCAAACAGTAGATTGGTTAACAATTGAGGGTTCCATGTAGCGTACCACGGTTCATTTCAATGCGTACCTGAGTTCTCTTGCTCAGTCCAAGAGAAGAACACGGTTATTCATTTATTTATTCACCAATAGACTTTAAAAGGAATGTGTCCCCCGTGCCAGAACTCTTTTATTTGACCATCAAACTTTATCACTGCACATCGCAATTTTCCAAGGACGTGCCAGTTCTTGACAAACTTTAAGATAACCTTCACATCAACTCTATCACCATGGCAGATCGCAAGAATGTTTCGAAATACATTCCCGCAGACTTTGACCCGTCAAAGCTGAGCAAGCGCACTATCAAAGCAGCCCGAACACAAATTAACTTCGTCTGCCCATTCCGCTCCATGCGCTGCTTAAGTTGTGGGTCATTTACGACTAAAGGTGCCAAATTTTACAACGCAGTGAAAGAGGTTTCAGCGGACACGTACCTAGGATGCCAGATCGTGCGACTCCACACCAAGTGTCCTGGATGCAAGGCAGCCATAGTCATCGAAACAGATCCTCAGAACATGAATTATCGGCTGATAAGCGGCGCAAAGCGTTGCTACGAACCTTGGAAGAACAAACAGGAGGCCGAGGAGGATACAGAAGCACGACTAGACCGCCTTCAACGTGAGGAGACTCAAGATGAGGATAACCCTCTCCAAAGGCTCGAGAGTCAAGCTGATGACGCTAGGCAAGAGATGGCTACAGCAGATGCGCTGGACGAAATCCAGGCTGCCAATGCGCGCCGTGATACCCTTCGGCACTCGACTTCAAGCATGGCAGCGGCTGCTGAGTCAGAGGATGCTGCCATCGCCAAGGATGTTTTCCAGAAAGCAAAGCGCAATTTCACCTGCGCAGCGGTAGCAGATGAGATTCCTGACACGAGTATGTGGACCATCCGGCTCAGGAAGAAGACTAAGGGCCATGTCGCGGTTTTTGGTTTGAAACGGAGAACAGACAATTGTCGATAGTGCATGAATGTATTGTAGCAATGTTATCGGATGAAGATATAAGGAAACTACCATATGTACAGGAAGGAGTGAAACCGCTAAAGCCAAAATGTAATCGTAATAGTCCGCGTCTTGTTTGTCCTCGTAATCAATCCTGCTTCAGTACGTACACCTGTACGTCAAGCTGGAGATTGTTGAAATCGCTTACTCAAGCTTGCCGGGGTACTGGACAAGGGTGATGTAGGCGGGAGAGACACCCTGGCAGACGAAGTCGTTGGGGCCAGCACCACCAGCGCGGCAGTAGTTGGGCAGGGTGGTGGTAGCGACATACTGGATGTCATCGGAGACATCCTGCCTCAGGAGCAGACCGTTACGGTCGGCTTGCCAGGCAAAGTAGATGAATGAGTTCTCTCCGCACTGGTAGAACTTGCCGTCCTCGACGTTGCCGGAGGATGTGCAGTTGAAGTCGAGAGTGCCCTCGTTGGTGGCCTTGATGTTGAACTCGAGAGAGCTGATGGTCTTGCCGTCAAGCTTGCGAGCGCTGAAGTTGTCGATCTTCCAGACGTAGTCACCCTGCTGGACAACAGGGCAGGTCTCTGTGCGGGCCTCAAGAGGCGCGGCCATGGAAAGGCCGGCGGAGGCGAGAAGAGAAGCGGCGATGACCTTGAACTGCATTGTGGTGGTGTTGTTTGAGGTTCTTGTGAAGATGGGAATTTGTGGTGGTTGTGAATGTGAATTTGAAGTTTGTACGGCTGTAGTGAAGCTGTGTGATAATAGCTACGGAGCGGTATCTCAGCTCTATATATACCTCACTTCGTCTGTACTTCATGTATACCGAGAGCGAACACGATCCGCTTGACGTCAAGTGACGAACGGAGCGAAGATCTTCTTGCATGATTGTAACGTGGGTTTGTACGAACGCAGCCTTACTACGAATACGGGTCTTCTAGCTGACAGCGCCTCGACTAGAAGGCCGGTATTCTTAGTGAGGTAATGTGGCTGGCACTTTGCATGGCAGTCATGGTGCAGATCTGGCGATGTGAGTGGTCGATTCTCTTGAGCAAACCACAAATATGGACAAAGCCTAAATCGATATACAAAGCTGTCCTAGTTACATCCGCCCACGCCGCACTGCCGAGCGGTACGAGGTTTGGTGGCCATGTTACGGTGGACCCTGGCGTTGCATCGTACCTGAACAAAGCAAATCGTCTGTCCAGCTGTGCGGCAAAAGGTCGGAGAGCCTCCGATGCCGACCATATGTATGACGGTAAGTCTTTCGCCTTGCGGCTAAGTCTCGTGTTGGCAGCGCGCCAGCACCCTCCCCGTAATTCGATTGTCACTGTCGACGTTATTTTTAGCACTTGAGCATGTTGCCGCTGTGCAGATCAAAGAGCTGGGCAGAATTCCCCCGCTCAGCACCTCGGGCTGTTTGTCTGCGCGAGATACTCGCATGGACAAGACAAGCGCATCGGTGTCAATGGATTCAGACAAGCACATCGGTGTTAATGCATTCAGACAGTTGGTTACAGCACTATCACAGATGGAGGACTGGGTAGAGCGCTTGATCTTCAGCGACCTCAAGCCTTGTAGAACGGGACGGCGATGCTGGGAAGTTCTTCGTTTGTCGCCGCACCAAGGGCGCCGGCAGACCCTGAGTGCAAGGTTGCGGCAGTTCCGGCACAGTCGTCGGGAAACGATCACGAGTGCCGCCGTGCTAGCTTCGAACCGAGGTGGCAAGCTTCGATGAATTTGGTTGTAGTATCGGGTCGGGCGCTCGGATAAGGCGGTCGATCACGCCCCACAGTTGGCTCGTGCTTTTGGTGTGACTTCATACCTTTCGTATTGCCAGCCGCCAGAACACCTTCATGATGCAAGGCATACACATGTTCAGAATTTACAAGAGAAACATATGACGGATCACATCGCAGTCACAGGAGGGCTTTAGCCTTGGAATAGACTCGTTCACGCTCTGGCAGCGATTGGATAGTGCCAGACCAGATTGTCTATCTCGAACCCAAGCACTGCTCGAACTCGACCGCGAAAAAACAACGAACGAACACTGGAGATGAGGCTATATTTGAATTGTACCGCGAATTATCATATCACTTCTTGAGAGTTCTTTAGGCATCATGAGTTCTACAAAGTCGAACATCAAGGTTCTGCTCCCGGATCTTTCCGGGCGGGAGTATACAAGCGATTTCATCGACCACGAGGGACAGAGTCGCTCTAAAGACCATGTGTAATGGGCTCGTCGCATACGGGCTCGAACTACCGCTGCTTGGACGCCTCGGCCCTGAAGCTTCTTATTGATTGGAAACACGTTAAAGGCCATGGTGCACCTACAGCGGAAGGGTTGCTGGGGACGGTATTAGTTATATTCTGTACCGTAGTTGTTACTGACTCTCCCTGCCTTTTAAGGTTACTTTCTTGTGATAAACTAGAGAACAAGCCTATCAGAGAGCCATGAGAGGATCTTAGTGACTTTAGAACGTACTCGGGTAAGTA
Source organism: Stagonosporopsis tanaceti (assembly GCA_000812845.1). NCBI lineage: Eukaryota > Fungi > Ascomycota > Dothideomycetes > Pleosporales > Didymellaceae > Stagonosporopsis > Stagonosporopsis tanaceti. Next base: position 7,357 of record JUDZ01009120.1, on the reverse strand, counting down.
CTTCAGTTCAGCCATCACCCCAAGCCTCCCGACAATCCCGTCCGCTGTACGACCCGACGTGGCCAGAGGCCGTGTATGTTGGGGTGTGGTCCGGGGTTCCTAGCTCAATGTGTGTTCAGGTCGTCGCACGGCACGACTACTGGCACGCAATCAGGCGGCAACGCATGGACAGGGAACGATTCGCTAGACCTTATGAAGGATAAGCAACACAAAGCATATGTCCATCCCTTTCGTGATGGTAGCATCTACGGAGCGCCATTCGGTTCCTTTCCTCGTTGTTGCTGTCTGCTGTTTGGTAAATGAGCACCAGATATGAATCCTTCCTGCCTTGCTGGACTCACTGGTGAACTTTATCACAAGCGTGGTGTATGCGGATTAGCGAGCTGCTACCAACGACCATCATGATGCCATGGTAAGCTCCTCTACTAACCATATCAACCGAACAGCAGTGGCACGGCCCGAAGCGATCGCTTGTCATGCAGCTCAGGAGCCAGTTCTTTGGAGGATGCTAAGTGCAGATCTCTGGTAAGACCGCATACTTGAGTAAAATGCAATGATTATCCATATACATGTGCGGATCTCCAGCCTACGATTGGCGGCTCTATTGTGTCTTCAGGCATGAACATGCGAAGTGAAACTACAGACGTATGCATAGATCGCAGGCCAGGCGTGGTACTCAATATCTCTCTGCCGAGAACGACTGACATACACAAAGAAATGAACCGCGGCAATCCGACGTGAGATCGTACGCGTCATGCATTGCAAGCCTCCAAGTCCTTGGCGATCAGCGCTACTGCCCTCCCCCCAAGAATTGCCTCCAGAAGTTGCCTTGAGAAAGAGCCCTGGACCAAGAGGACCAGCGCCACTACGGCGACCGAGGTTTCCTGCCCCGCATAAGTTGTGTCCTTACAGGACTTGACTTAGATATTCGGGCTATATGAGCTCACTTACAAGCTGTGCGCAAAAGTTGGATCATTAGAGAGTATCGCTATACGAACCAGTCGGTTACAGTCGAGATGAGGTCCGCATTTTGAATCGTTACTGTCCGAGAGAATGAAAAAGGTGTTTTTGGAATCCGTGAGGACACACAACAGAACGTCGGAAAGAGTGGTTCGGAAGAGGGACGCTACTAAAGAGATGCTGGTCAATTTCACGCAAAGAGACCGGACCTATCGTCATTCAATAAGCTACATGAGCGTACTCAGATGGGCCTTTTTTCGGAGGACTTACCTTGTTATAGCTCGGAAGCCGGTTGTCAACAGTCGACAAGATCAACAGATCAGCTTTCATGATGTTGATCGAATGCAATGTCTTTCAAGTTCTTGTGACGATGATCTTATCCGCTAATTGAATCCTTTGGTACGGTGTAATACACTAATCAACTACAGCCGTTTTAGATCTGTATTTGTCTCTACAGAGAGATCACCAATAACACCTAGACTTTCTGTGCTTTAATCATACTTTGAAACGTAGTTAATTGAGGCCGCATCACACCCCCTATCGGTGCTTGCAAAGATATGCGGACCCATCTTCATCTGGTAGGCTATGTTAAGCCCGCTCCTGATTGGCCGACCACCAATGTTGACCAATCAGATGTGATCTGTGGCCTAGCGTACCAGACTTTCGTGGGCTCACACATGTCTGCAGGCGCTATAGTAAATGGATCTTACGTCTTAAGGTTAGGAGTTGCTGTATCAAAGCTAGCCCTGTCCTGCATCAACAATGGCATGGTACTCCCCTGGCGATGGGGCCCGGCCAAGCCTCTTAAATGAGACGTCAGGAGTTTCCGCAACGTTGTGTTTCTGATCGCTCAAATGAAGGTCGATGCAGCCAAAGTCTCTAGACTAATACACGGACCGACCCGGTCCCGGGGCCTCAATAGCGCCAGCTCTATAGGGGGGCATGCCTTTGTTATCGACAAGATATTGGATGATAAGGCATATGTGATTAACAGTGTTCACTGTGTATGTATGGCTCGATTTAGGATAATAGCGCAAAACCACAAGGTGTAGAACGAGGTAGTAGATAAACGTTGTATGCTAGTATGTGCTGGGTAATGTGAGTATCTGAGCCGCTGCCTGTAGGGTTTTATCAGTGCGCGTGGCTTGAAGCCAACCTCACTGCAAGTAGACACGCTCTGATCTGGCCAAGCCGCTATGTATTGATCAAGCTCGGCTTCGGGTAGGACACAACAAATAGTATGGAAAAGTATCTATGAGAGACCCTTGCATGTCCTTCAACGAGCTTGTCGGACCTACAGCCTTGAACAATTGGTATTTCTAATCGCTGCGGGGTATCGGATAGACATATCAGCCACAGGTTCCCGCGTGTATTTCGCTGGGGTTCGCCTTTCTTCTCATTTTACATAGCCAAAAGTGCCCTTGTCAACCAAATGAGTGGTCCTCGTTCCAAATTAAATCAACGAAGAGGTGCATGTAAAGAGTGTCGTCAGAAAAAGGTTCGATGTAAGCTTATTCCCTGCTGACCCTGTTCGCGCTAAGGGACACAGGCGATGGAGCGAATCCAAGTAATCAATGCGAAGTACACTAAAGCCTTTGTTCTATCCTAAGGCTCGCCACTAATCCTATGACAGCGGAACGAGTCTCCATGCGAATACAACATACGTCACTCACGACGTCGTCTTCAAGAGAAGAGTATCCAGAGCTTTGCCGAGGACACCTCTACAACGGCACAGCCCCACGCGATAAGTGGCAGCTCAACGACTAATCTATTAAACTCAGATCGTTCTTCTCAGATTGTTGTTGGTCGAGATGCTAGAGGCCCAGCAAATACTTTGAATACGCCATTTAGTGAGATGTGTTTCTCTCAGTTGGTGTTCGATAGCGCACACTCGTACCTGGATCTGGATTTCCCAGATGAGATGATGCCGGGTACCAACCCAATTCAGATCATACGTACATACCCTCCTCTTACATCTGTCAGTTTGGTGGAAATGTTTCCATGGCTCTTTTATTCGAGGCACTTGTTCATTTCCCAACGGAATGAATAGCTGACTAGTGAATAGAGCCAGGTCAGCAAACAACCAGTTCTGAGGACCAGATACCATACCATACCCCCAGAAACGACACGTCCGTGCTAGACTGGCTCACATTGGGCCGCGCCCAGAATCTACACCAGCACAACGCCGCTCAGGTCTTTGATCTCATAGAAAATGAGCAGGACGACGGTGCCGCTAAAAGTACCCTTGCGCTCTTCTCAAAACGAATAGTAGCCGATAAAGCAGAGGTAAACGATCTTTTACTCTTCACTAATCAGAAATCCTCAATCTCTGACACCACGAAGATAGAGCCGTTCTCAACCCACAAAACGTGCAGAATCACTGCACTATTCCAAAACGCGGATAGTGGGAGTCGTAGATAACAGACAGTCTTAGACAATGTCAGTGCGCTGCTTTCTTCACAGCACCAGACTTGTCCCTCTCGTCTCATGCGTAAGATTGATTCTAGCGGGGAGCATCTGACTCTGGTCCTACATGATCTTCCGGTGAAGAAGCTCGTTCAACGTATGTCTAGGATACCGCCTACGAGAAACCTGCTAATGCTTTGCAAGGGGCATTCAGAGAGCCAGGCGGGTAAGTCAATCGAGCAACCAGTGCACCACATGAGCTCACGTTTGAGACAGGCCAAGTATGTTCATCAAGGAACAGGATGTCACGCGTATACAAGAGCGCTTTTTCGATCCAAAACAGCTGCCTATAGACGTTAGCGATCTGTCATTGCTAATCGTCTCACTGGCTTGGGGAACCTTTTTGGATCCAGAAGTAAGCTCGGTTTCCAAAGATGCACCGAAGACATGCTAGCTGGGTATACTAGCAGTTTTGTCAGAACCACAGTTTGGCAGTTTCCAACAGCGAAGAGACAGAAATCAATGGTCGAACACTCACGAAGATCTGGTGCTGCTCGATGTAGTCTTTCTCCGTCATGATCAATCTTTGCAAATCGATAGATGCCTCCATAAGCGACTTTTGAAGATACTGATATTGTTGTTGAACGGACTGGTCATTCTTGTCGCTCGCAGACTCTAGATCATTGATACTACCGGAAGCATGAGCGATACGGTTGGCTAGCTGGCCCAAAGAAGATGAATCCATTTTGATCTATTCTTGTGATAATCGCCTACCGTGAGTTCAAAGGGGCTTCACAATTAAAAGACCACCGGAACGGATCGCGAGGTTGTAGGTCTCCGTCATATGTTGAGCAAGCACAACGTAAGCGCGAACATGGGGAGGGCTAAGACGGAATCTCGGTAAGACGTGGCACAACTCTCCATAAGCGTGGATGAGGCCTTGAGCTCCGTGCGAACGACGTGATAGACCGAAGAATTCCCAACCGCCACTGACCGAAAAACCTCCAACCGCCACGGACCGGAGAACCTCCAACTGCGATGAACCGAATGACTCTTAGCACAATGGGCCACTACCAAATCCGCTAGGCGGGTATGTGCCTTGCCTGTTTGACAGGGCTCGAGGGGTCAACACCGATCACGAGAGCAGACAGATGGCTATACCTAGAACGTTTGCGTAGCCCTGCGCCTACTTACACTATCGCAAAATAGGCGCAATAGCAGTTCTCTAGCCATACCATCCTGGTTTAGTCGTAGACATGTCTACGGCCTGTACAGTATGAAAGCACGTAGTTGAACCAAATTATGTAGTCACACGAGTGGCCCTACCAAAACACAACTACACGTCATTGTGCAGCATCGTTAAAAACAACAAGTAATAACTATAGTAGGCTAATTGATTTATGAACTTCTACTGCCTCTTGCTTACACGTACGTGAGTTGTGCTTAGCATCGCTGCCGCGTTTTTTGGTCGGCCACTTCGAAGTGTGCCTTTTTCTTCGCCGTCTCCTTATCGCTGTGCGCCCGAAACCCCTTTGGAGTTGTTAAGCATACTACAAGAGCACCTAAATACAGGCCATGTAGGTACAAGGAACTTTCAAGGCAAGACAAATGCAAGTTGAGACAACAGCCACGCTATTCGCAGATCCGAAGAGGACCGACAGGCAAACAGAATGTAATTGTTTGAGCAAGCTAAAGAAAGACGAAAGAGGGTCGAGGTATAGACCGGTTTGTTAAGGGACGATTTTCTTACAATAAATCAAAACATGAGCAAGTTACCTAGTATCTAAATGACAGCAAGGGTTGCTTTCCTTTTCGTTTTTCTTCGATCTCGAACTGCTCCAGCAAGGCCGTTCAAGATTCACGCCATTGTATCCCGATCTAAACCGTTGCCTCTGGGGCTTTGTTCTCCACCTCCCTGGCCAAGAGGATGTGACATGCCCGCCTGGAAAAGGACCCCTATGACAGCTTCATCTCCAGTGCCTACGCAGTTGATAACTCGGCTGGCTTTCTCTCCTTGACAGTGAGCCGAGTTGTCTTCGTTGCCTAAGACAAGTTAGCATGTGCAGAGTTGTGGTGGGCTTAGGTTACCCTCCGCACAATCCACCATGCGGGGCGTCTTTCCCAGGCCATCTGGTGTGTAAAGACTATGATTGCTTCTTCCTTTGCGTTTCCTCTTCCTGTTTCCATCATGATGCCTTCCTCCGGACACCAAACTATCTTTCAGAATAAGGAATCCGTCCTTGTTTCCTTTTGTAAGAGTGATGCAAGGGGTGCCCATCATAGTAATACCAACGAAATGCTGTTGAAATCCCATCGAGCCAATCTCTTTTACAGCTTCAGGTATAGACTCGCGTTCAGTTTCAAATCCAACTGCATACGGCAACCCAGATGCGATCCCTCGGTAAATCATGGATTTTGCTTCCGTCTTCTTGACTATGCCAAGGGAGGTAAAATCTGCCAGGAACTTTTGAGAGATAGCATCAAGCACCTTGCAAGCCACAGGAATACCCAAGTCGGTGATGATGCGTAGGATTTTTCTCGAAAGATAGATGGCTTCTCTGAGTTCATGGCTCTCGCTTGCATGCGAATTGTGCATCGACCTCTCCCATGCACCGGGCATTCGAGATGCCTCTAGATCTACTTCCAAGATAACACAGAGATCGCGTTGGTGCTCATCTGTGATATCCTTAGGGCCTGCAGCGAACACGCTAATTAAAGCTTCGTCCGTGATCGGAGGAGATCTGATTACGACCAGTAAGCGATCGTCCAAGCCTGTGACGATTGCAGCCGTTTCGTCACGTGCGCTGGAGATCATCCTTTGCGCACGTTCCCTTATCGGAATTTCGAAGTCCAAAAACGCAGGTGAAGGAATGGGATCATGGAGTGCTATCAGGAAGATTAGTCAGAAAAGGAACCGGTGGACAAGTATCAGGCTTGTAATTAGAATACACAAGTAGAGGCGCTGTAGTATATGTACTTGTATCTTATACAAAAGGGTACTTCGAGCTCTGGGATAGTGGAAAGCTCTCCTCATGTCTGCTTAGCAGTTATGTCTTATTGCCATAGGCTTACAGATTGAACAGATTTCAGTGAAGTGATGATAACACATGCTAGAGCGTGAGCTTTGAAGTTGAACCGGACTTACTTCTTGAAGTATCTCGCTCGAATAGATCCATGGTTCGAACCTTCGTAGTCTGCAGGTTGATAGGGGTCGAAGTTAAATATGCAGAGTTGATACTCGACAGAGTTAACCGGTGCCGGCTATCCAAGCGGTTTGACTTAAGCGAGAAAGGAATTTGAATCCGACGGTGAGAGTGCAAGGTTTAGTGGTATTCATCAGATCAGATCCGCTCGACCCGCTCTTGAGGAAAATTTCCGAACAGAATCTAACCAACAAGATTATCTATGCAGATACTGAACTCTTGCGGGTTATCAGCAGATGGATGTTTTCATTGTAGTTTATAATGTTGCTATAAACCCAATCTACATTCATGTAGCAAGCCACACTACAGAACATATGTACACTACTTGACGCTTCTTGTTCTTTTATATTCCTTTGGTTGCATCGAGCTCCATCCTAAATCCTAGAGGCTCGGAAACTGTCTTCTCCGGCCGCTACTTTCAAGCGCATTTTTAACATGTCGCCACGCACAATCTCGTCCTTCCGCTTCAGCAGTTCGTCTGTACACCAATTTGCCTCTATATACCTGCCATTCATGAACTTTGCTTGCGGAGATGCAAGCCAGAGCGCAGTACCTCCTGCTCAGGAAGGAGTGTCCTTTGAAAAACGGAAGAAGTCTGGATTGGTCATTCCTGTCTTCACAATCCCGGGATGGAGGGCAACCGCTGTGACGTTGGGTTGCTCTTCGGCAACGAATGCCGTCATCTGAATCTGAACGAGCTTGGACAACGCATAACCGGCAAGTGTTGGCACAACAGTGATACCTCCATGACTGACCACATTTATAATCGTTGCGTCTTCTTCTCCGAC
>JUDZ01009119.1:0-15796 GCA_000812845.1 Stagonosporopsis tanaceti | reverse complement strand
GAGCAGCCTGTTACTGAGCAGCCTGTTACTGAGCAACCTGTCGTCGAGCCCTCTGCAGTCGAGCCTCCTGCCATCGAGCCTACAGAGACCCCTCAAGAAGATCCCACTCCACTGTCCAAGAAAGATAAAAAGAAGGCCAAGAAAGCAAAACGCGCGTCCGTTGCCGAATTGACCGAACCTTCTACTCCGATTGAGACGCCTGTTGCTGAGCACGACAGCTTTGCTTTCGGTGAACAATCCACGGCTGAGCGCCAAGTAGTAGAGAAGCCGGCGATCGCTGCAGAGGTTGCCGCTGAGATTGTCGACCCTGTAGAGGAGACTGCATCTGGTGCTACTTCTCGCGACGACGCAATCCTTGAGGTGGCGGAAGATGCGGCGCCGGTTGCGGATGTCACCACTGAAGAGCCTGTGCCGATGTCGAAGGAAGACAAGAAGAAAGCGAAGAAGGGGAAGCGGGTATCTGTTGTTGAGAGTGAGATTCCTGAAACGGCTGCTGCACGCGAAGTGTCCATGGAAGCTCCGCAGAAGGAGATTGTCGGCGAACCGCAGACCAAGGCCGACGAGGCATCAACAGCGGCCACGCCTGCAGAGGAAGTCAAAGTTGATCAGATCGTTACTGCCGGCAGCGCTGATGCGCCTGCTGAGGCAGTGCTGAAGGATCGTCCTCCACCTGCACCGCTGGAGGAACCTTCACTGCAGCCACCGGAGGCAGCCGGCGCACTCGTTTCGGAGTCGCCAATTGCTGAAGAACCCTCAGCATCGGCGCCGGCCACAGAGCCACCAGCGACGCTCTCTAAAGCAGCCAAAAAGAAAGCGAAGAAAGCCAAGCGCACATCAGCGGTCGAAAGCGAAGCATCAGCGCCTCCCACACCGTTTGACGAGGCATCTAAAGCATTCCCCGCTTCCAGTGAAGACACCACCCAACCACAGACCGCGACTGTTCCTTTTTTAGCGGATGAGACGACTCGGGCAGCCAATGTTTCTGAACCCCAGCCGTCTCCATCAACCCCCCTTACCTCGGAGACACCCTTTTCTTCTTCCTCAGGGATACCGTCACAATATCCCCTGCCTGATGCCGATGGCAGTGTCGGGCTTGCCAGTACTAGTGCGCGTGATCTTGATTTGGGGACGAAAGACACTCTTTTGGATGCTGTGGAGGAGCAGCAAGACGAGGCGACTGGAAAGGAGGTGGAAGAGGTGGCCGGAATGCAAGCTGATCGCGACCCTGAGCTGGAGCCGCTTGCGCCGGCAGAGGATGCTCAGGCGCCAATCGAAGACACCGGTGTTGTGGACCCAGCTTTGCCGATTGATGCGTCGCTCACAGCAGAGAAAGGAGATGGAACGGGCGCACTGGCTTCGGCAGGCGAGTCAGGAGCAGCGCCTGCTGAAGAGACTCTAGACGGCGCGAGCAGCTCGAAGAAGAAAAAGAAGGGCAAGAAGGGCAAGCGCGAGTCTGCACTGGAAGATGTCGTAGTGGAACCGGGTGAGGTTGTCCCAGCACTTGACACCTTGCGAGACGATGCTGTGCAGGCGATTGCCGAAGTACAGTCGGAAGAGCAAGGTGCACCACCGCCGCCTACCGATGTGCAGGTCGAAGAGAAAGACGTCGAACAACAAGTCACAACTGCTGAGCCTCTGGTTGAGATTAGAGAGGACACTCAGAAGATCAGTCCTTCCGCCGAGGGTGCTCAGGCTGAACCAGCCTCTCCAGAGGCTACGATCAAACAAGATACACCATCGGCCCAGCCAGCCACTCTCCCTGATACCGCTCTCGATGTGCCTGTTCTCTCGAAGAAAGACAAAAAGAAGGCAAAGAAGGCAAAGAAACAGTCTGGTTCTGCGACTCCGTTAGAGGGTCCAGTCCCTGTCCTTGAGCCGCGTGCTGTCGAGACAGACATTGTCGCTGAGCAGCAAGAGATCACACGACAAGAACCGGTGCCGACAGAGACGACGATTGAGGTAGAGCGCGAACCCGCTGAACTCGCTACACAGCTTGAGCCACAGCAGGAGAGCGTTGAGCCCTTGGTCGATCGCCGCGTTGAGGCCGCAGATGTCGAGCAGGGCACAACTGCCCCGGTCATTGCTCCAGAAGCGGTGACACAGCCTGAACATGAAACAAGTGGACTCGCTTCCGGGCTTGAGCAACAGCAGGAGATTGTTCAGCTTGTCACTGATTCCAGTCCCGAACCCAAGGAGCTTGAGGAGGCAGAGTTTTCGGCTGACAAGGAAAGAGAGGCTGCCTCGTCGATAGATGCACAGTCAGCGACCGAGGAAAGCGCAAAGGTCAGCGAGCCTACGGAAGTCGGAGCAGAAACCGTCCCTGCTGTTTCGAAAAAAGAAAAGAAGAAGAGTAAGAAGAGGCAGAAGAGCTCTGGGTCTACAACGCCGGCTGAGGAAGTCGTACTTACGAGTGCGGTCCAGCCTGGTGAGAGTGATGCGCTTGATGCTGTTGCTGAAGAGACACTTGTCGTCCCAGAGACAGTTGTCGTACCGGCTGTCGAGCCTGCCGTCGAAGCCCGGGATGTCGAGGCCGAGAAGAGCGATGAGCCTTTCGCAACGCAGCAGGACAATACGGTCGACAACGATAGTGCGATGGATCATGTGCGCGCTGAGGCCGAGGCTCCGCTGATTACTGGGGCGGAGGTTGCTGGAATTCCCGACCCTGTCACTGACCTGGTGCAAGCTGAACCCGTCCCCTTTTTCGAGTCGGTCGAACAGTCCTGGGTCGATAACAAAGACACTATGGAGGGCACCGTGGTACAAGACGCTGTCTTGCCAACTCCCAACACTGATGTTCTGCCTACAATGGATGCTCCGACTGACGTCTCCATGCAATTCCTGGAGGACAAAACCTCTGCTCCGCTTTCGAAGGCAGAAAAGAAGAAGGCAAAGAAGAACAAGAGAGCCTCTGGCACTGCTACGCCTGCTGTTGAAGATATGGCCGCGGCTCCTGTTGAGGGCGTACAAGAACCTTCGCACTTCGAACCGGACAGTAGAGGTATTCAGGTCAACGAAAGCGCTTTGGAAACGATTACTTCTGAGCCCATGATCGAGCCTGAAGTTGCACCAGTCGAGAACAGAACAGGGGCTGAGACTGCGACTGTTGTGGAAGAGTCGCACGAGACCAAACAGAAGGATCCAGTTGCTGTTGTTGAAGCGCCAGAAGAGTCTGCGGAAGAGACTGCGCTTGCTACTGCAGAGCCAGTCGTCGCAGATGTCGAGGTATCGATGTCTGTATCCAAGAAGGGCAAGAAGAAAAAGAAGAAGTCGGGCTCTGCGACTCTCGTTGCCGGAGAGGCTGATACGAAGGAGGTCAAAATCCTCGCCCCAACGGTCGACGTCGCTGCGCCTATCGAAGACAACGTAGTCACAGAAGCCGATCACGTCGTGTTCTCAGACACGGTCGCACCAGACGAATTTACTACTCCCATAGAGACCGCAGTATCGGCTGAAGACCTCGAGCAGACGCGCGCCGCGCGGTCAGATGACACAGCGCTCGACATGCACGATGCCGCAGGCACTCAGGATCTTAGCACCGAGCTTGCCCCGGCTGAGATGCATGCGGCATCAGAACCTGTGCTGGATTCTGCCGAGTCAGAGCAGCCCGTGCTCAGCCGCAAGCTCAGCAAGAAGGAGAAGAAGGCTAGGAAGAAGGGTGTCACGACTCCACTAGATCATGAAATGGTGGTTGAGCCTACGACATCTATGGATAATTCTGGCGTTCCGGCTGTGGAACACAGTGAGAGTGTGTTGACAGCCCCTATGGATATTGAGACGTCTGTGGTGAAGGATGTGCAGGAGCTTACCACTGATCGTGTTCCTCTTCCTGAAGTTGGGTTTGTCGTGGAGCCTATCACCGAGCCCGTTGTTGAGCCAACTGTCGAGCCAACTGTCGAGCAAACTGTCGAACGGGACGTACAAGACGAACCGGTCTCTGCAACTGTCGACTCTGAACCCCGCGAGGTCATTGTAGAAGATGAGTGGGCGCCCACGCTAAAGAAGGGCAAGAAGAACAAGAAAGCCAGGAAACAATCACTTCTACCTGCACCCAGCAATGAGCCGACAAGCCAGCCAACGCAGACTGCGGAGTCAGCTTCGATACCCGTGTCGACCGAGTCAGCGCATGTTCATGCTCCAGCTGTTGAGCCTGCAGTGCTTGATTTGCCGCTAGCTGAACCAACCCCTTTGGAGACTGAGCCGCCGGTGCTGGTGGGAGAGGTCAAAGAGTCTTCTGCTGAGGACTCAAAACAAGGTGCGGATTTTGGCACAAACGAGTTTTGGTTGCCTGAACCAACACCAATGGAGACCGAGGCGCCTGTCCCGGTAGCAGATATCACAGAATCTCGAGTTGTGGAGTTACAACAAATCACAGCTCTCGAGGCAAGCTATCTTCCATTGCCCGAACCCACTCCGTTGGAGCAACCGGTCGAAACTCTAACCGAGGTGTTGAAGGATGATGAACGACCAGCTAAGGAGGTTCCGGTGTTTGCTGAACAAGTCGCCCTGCTTGAAGAAGATTCGGTAGCCGCGGAAGAGCAAGCGGTCAACGATATGCAGGATGACGGTCCAGCGCAACTGAGTCGTAAAGCGTCGAAGAAGAACAAGAAGGCGAAGAAATCTAAGGATCTTGCTGACAGCATGAAGGTAGCTGGTATAGCTACACTAGAGGTCACTGAGGATGCTGTTGAAGCAACTGCCAAGCAAGAGTCTGCTCGACCCGAGCCGACGGTCGGCACTCCGGTTCAGGAGCTCAGGTCTCAGAATGATGAGCTTGAGCTTCTTTCTGCAGACGCAAGCAGCGAACCAATTGCTCGGGATCTCACTTCTCTGCACGCGACAGAGCCAGCCAATGATCCTGTAGCCGCACAGGATAAAGGCTTCCAACCTACTTCGCCTTCGCTGACACAGGGCTTTGAACGAAGTACGGACGTCAACCAAGAATCAGTAGCGACCGAAAGCTTTGAGAAGCCTCCTTCACGGTCGACTTCAAAGAAGGACAAGAAAAGGAAGAAGAAGGGCGGGAGAAATGTGGAGCCCATTGAAGAGACGGAAGCTACAATTGTTGAGACTTCAGCTTCAATCAAGGAAGCGCAGCCTACCTTCTTACCAGAGCAGCCGATCGAACGGCCTACAACACCTGTCGTTGCGACCACGCAAGCTCTTGGCGTCCACCGGTCTGTATCTCCTAGTCAAGATGATTTGCAACCTTCTGTGCAGGCAAGAGAACTCTCGCCATCATTATCAGCCATGCGAGACGACGCACCAGGCTTCAAGCAGCGTTCTGAACCACTCGATCTAGCAGTGGATGTCAAGGGAGCCGAGTCGTCCGTCCCTCAACCTGAGTCGATACTCGACATCGCCAGCGCAATCAGCAAAAACGACGACAGTCTGGATGGCTCGCGGCCCAGCGATCTCCCAGGACCCACGTCTCCTGCAGCCACTGTGGTTGAGACAAAGGATCAGGTTGAGAACGTTGTTGAGCGACTCATCACGCCTATCGAGACTCCGTCTCAAAAGCCGAGTGAGAAAGAAGAGAAGAACGCACAACGAGCAGCTGAGGAAAACCAACGTGCTAATGTTAAGGTTGAGGATGTCGTAATGGTCAACACGCCGGTTGGCAACACCAATCATCAGCCCAATGCTGAGTCTGCCGCCACTCTTGTTGACGAGCATGTACCCGAGGTTGAGTCAAAGGATAAAGTCGTACAGAGTTCTGTCCTTGCTCCTTCGGCAGAGCTTATGCCAGGAACTGTTAGCGTGCAAAGCGACGATGCGGCACTCACTCGAGGATCTGCAGTGGAGCAATCACCCGAGTTGACCAGGAAGTTGAGCAAGAAAGACAAGAAGAAACAAGTCAGACTTGTTGCAGCTACACCAGACGACTCGTTACCGATAACCCCTGATGTTCAACCTGTGGCTCACGACGATCCTCCTGCACATGATCACTACGCACCAGTTGAGCGAGACTTGGAGCGTGCGCATGTCCATAAGCCACCGGCTTCCGATTCATTTGTCGAATTGTCTCAGTCTGAAGCGGTCGAAGACGTTGGTTCTGCGCTTGCCACCACCAGCCGCAGTGATTGGGAAATTCCCGCTGCGGCTTCTGCGACCGCAGCTGTGCTTGCATCTCCGCCCCTGACACGGAAAGAAAGCAAGAAGGAGAAGAAAAAGAGCAGGAAATCAAAGGTTGCTACAGAATCGGAATTAGAGGTTGGGCAGTTACTTGCGCCAGCAGAGACTTCAATTGAGCAGGCGTCGGGCACGTTGGCTCAAGAACCAGGCCACACAGACGTTCCGTTCTCGGAGAGTGTCAACCAGGAAATGGCCCAGCAGGGCGAGCCAGAAGAAGACCCACTGTCATCGCCAGTCAAGACCTTCGACTCAATCTCCGAAGATGTTCTGCCGACCCTGAACAAGAAGGGGTCTAAAAAGCACAGACTAGCTGCCTTGTTCGAAAAGCAATCCCCAGACCAACAGCACGAGGCTGAGCGCGGCCTAACTCACAAGAGGAGCGGCAGCGTCAAAAATCTTGCAGAACGATTCGAAAGCCAGTCAAGATCTGCAACTCCACTTCAGATTGTACCCCCAAAGTCGATCTCCCGCGCGACTTCCCATGATCAATTGCGATCAGTATCTCCTTACGACAACCTTGAGCGACTGCGCTCGGCATCGCCACGTCACGACGTTGACTTCGCAGCTGCTGTTGCCGCAGGACTGAATGAGTCCGGCTTCGACCCAAGTTACGTCATCAACAACTCTTCATTCTACCAATCTCGGTCAACTTCACGTCAGGAAGATCGTGACATTGAGCCGGATGATGAAGTCGCTACCGCGAGGCGACGAGCCAGTGTCTCGAAGTTTGGATCAATGGGTCGTTCGTCCGTGTCAACTTCCCCGACAAAGTTGAGTTTCACGCCTACTTCGCCTCGCAAAGTTATCACAGAGCCGCTTGATCGGACTCTGCCCAGGGGCATCGAGGTACCACTGGCTGCTACCGAGACCCCTTCCTTCGATCCGATGGACGTGCTCAACGATCCGGCATTCGCAAGACGAAACTCGCCACCTGGTGTGCTTGAAGAGGCGGATCCTGAGGAGCTGTATGCACGGTCTACGATCAAGAAGCCAAAGGGGAAGAAGAAGCGCGCGAAAGAGACCACAACAACAGCTTCGAGTGCGTGGAATAGTGTTGAGCAGACAGCTACCGAGACTCCAGTGTTTGAGAACCCCTCCATGGGATCTCGCACCGTTGAGACTTCTGCTGGCTCCACTACCCGCGAGCTCGGCTTGAATGCGCCTATCGACGAAGCAGTCAGAACTTTGAATGTCCTTGAGCAGTCGCCGATGAAGAGTCGAACTCGGGAAGAGAAAGGTGTTGATGATGGACCCGAGCAAGAAGAGCGTGGAAGGAGTAAAGAACGGACGACGATGTCGCCGGCCTTGGCACAGGAGTTGAGATCGACTATGGCCAACAGCTTCGGTGAATATCCTTTTCCTCGAGTCGCGACTCCTGAGACTGGAGATTCAGCCGTCCGCAGCTTGAAGGAGAAGAAGAAAGCAGCGAAGGGCTGGAAGAACGAGGAAGCAGCCAAAGCCAACTTTGAAGTCAGCCCACAAGAGCCACATAAGAGACGATCGCATCCAGTGTCGCTCCATGAGGAACAGCCCGAGGAGAAGCGATTGCACATGAACGAAACGCGGACTGGGTCCAATCTCGAGCCGGCGTGGTCGTTTACGACACTTGATAAGAAATCAGCAAGCTCGCCCACGGAGCCTACAGGACAAGACCAGCTGGTGGTTCGCGAAGAGCGTCAACGTCCACAAGGACCCCGCACGCCCCGAAAGAGACCAGTACCGAACGTCAGTGATGTAAGAGAGATGGAGGCTAGCCCAGCTCTTCCCGTATACGCAACCTCGATGGACGCAGAACCGTCACCTACATCTGAGTTCGTAACGAAAGAGCGAACTTCGTACTTGTTCGACTCCTCACCTTCGACGCGCCCATACGCTACATCACCCGCGGTGGCTCCCCAGACGCCGAGCCTCGAGAGCCCAAGAACGATAGAGTCACACAACAAAGCGTCAATCGGTCGTTCTCGTCACGAACCAGCGTCACCGACTAGGTCTTTACGACTAGCGGAGCCGCACAAGTCAATTTTCGGTGACCCGAGCGAAAAGAGCGATGCAACGTCTCCACTGCCGAAGCATCCACGCACACCGGGCACCGCTTCGCTAGGTACGATCACAGAGAATAGCCCCGATGATTCTCAACTATCGAAGAAGGGCAGTCCTGCCACCGACGTCGGGTCTGGAGAGCGAGGTACAAAGTCGTTGCGCCGTACAGAGCGCAATAGGTCCTTCTCTGAACGCATGAGACCGACTACGCCAACACCTGCAGACCGTAGGAGCACATATTCAGCGCAGGAGATCTCCGGTCGACAGACTCCTTCACGAGACTCGCCATGGCACCAGGCTCACGACCCTATCGATCGCAGTGTAGCACTAAGCCCAGCACGCCGACTACCTCATTCGACGCCCGATCCAATCAAGCACCAGCTGGCCGAGATTCGGGACTCGCCAGGGCTTCGCAGCCAACAGTCCCTCAGCAACATCAGTAAAATCAGATCGCCTGACGCTGAGCGTCCCGTGAGTTCCATGAGCATGACAAGCAATGCTTCGAATCATTCTCTACGACGCATCGAGAAAACCCAATCAGGAGACTTGAGGGCGGCAGCGAAGCTTGGCGAGGTCAATGCGCCGGACGCTAGCAGCGCGACAGAACCCAACCTCTCAGGCATCGCACTCGCAGCTGGAGCGACCGCTGCCTTTGCTGCAGCAGCGAAGTTGAGAGGCGAAGGCAAAGGACGTCGTGCCAGCATGGCGGAAACTTTTGTAAGTGCTGTCGATGATCGTGGTGTTGGCGCAGCACGGACTGACAGCATTCAGGAGGCCATGGGTGAGGCTCCACGGTCGCCGATGTCCCCGACACGGCCGCCCAGCCTGCGCAAACGCCAGAGCATGCAGATAATGGACCTGCAGACTCAACTTGACCAGCTTGCAGAGCACAATCAATCTCTTGAAACTGCAAGACTACGGGCCGAAGAGACTTTGCAGGCGCAACAACATCAGCGCCAGATTGACGAACAGCTAGTCCAAGAAGCAGTCGAGGCACGTGATCGCCAAGTCCATCAGCGTGATATCGACATCGCACAGCTCAAGGATACACTGCAACGACTACAGGAAGAAATTGCCCGGCTGACGGAGCTGAATAACAACTTGACCGAGGCAAATCGCCATCTTACCAATGATGCCAACGAGCGGTACGCCCAACTCCAGTCTGAAGGCCAACTAGTCCATCAGCAGTGGCAGACGTCTCAGAGGGAGTTGGACAGTCTGCGATCACAGCATGATCAGCTGACAAGAGGTATGGAGGGTGCTCTTCGAGAGGAGATAGGTGTTGCGCTCGATGAACGCAACGCAGAGATTAGCCGCTTGGAGAGAGAGCTTTCCAGCGCAAGAGACCAAATCAAAACCCTGCAGAAGCAGATTTTGGCGTCAAAGAAACCCAGTGAGAGCTTCCTCACCACTCGCGACGAGGACTACTTTGACAGCGCCTGTCAACAACTCTGTCAGCATGTGCAGCAATGGGTGCTGCGATTCTCCAAGTTTTCGGACACTCGTGCCTGTCGGTTGTCGTCTGACGTTCAGGCCGATACAAGATTGGATGCCGCCACGCGTGAGAAGATCGACAAACGCCTCGACAATGCCATTTTGGATGGCTCGGATGTCGACGCACTTCTTGCAGACCGTGTCAGGCGTCGTGATGTGTTCATGTCAATTGTCATGTCGATGATCTGGGAGTACGTTTTCACAAGATACCTATTCGGTATGGACAGAGAGCAGCGACAAAAGCTGAAGTCGCTAGAGAAGACGTTGTTAGAAGTTGGTAAGTTTGACGTTTCACTCCCTGATCCTATCCAGTGTCTAACTGTCACAGGCCCACCACGCGCTGTCGCGCAATGGCGCGCAATCACGCTCACGCTCCTCTCCAAGCGTGAGCCATTCATGCAACAGCGCGCCCAAGACACCGAAGCTGTCGTTCATGAAATTTATAGCACCCTCTCCACGCTACTATCCCCACCGACGCATCTCCAGCAGCAAATCCAAGCCTCCCTGCGCAACGTCATGCGCCTTGCCGTCGAATTGTCTATCGAGATGCGCACCCAACGCGCAGAGTACATCATGCTACCCCCGCTGCAGCCCGAGTACGACGTTCACGGCGATCTGGTGGCAAAGGTGACATTCAACGCGTCTCTCATGAACGAACGCTCCGGTGAGACGACATCAAACGACGAACTCGAGGCCAGGGGAGCAATTGTCAAGGTTGTGCTGTTCCCGCTCGTGGTCAAGAAGGGCGATGATTTTGGTGAGGGCGAGGACGAGATTGTCGTCTGTCCTGCACAGGTGCTCATCGCTAAACCGGGAAAAAAGAAGGTGGTGAGAGTCATGAGCGGCGCGATGAGCTTGCACTCTAGGGCGAGTAGTAAGGGTCGCAGCGCAGTTAGTCTGGCGCCTGAGAGCAGTGTTATGGATTTGGATGATACCAATGCTATTTAGGCGTTGGGTTCAGGATCACAGGGCGTTCATGGGTTCGATGGAGTTAGGATTTGACACTGGCGGCATGGCATGTCTGCGGAGTTGGCTTTCTTATGTTTTGGAGTTGGTTGCTTGCGTCCATACACAGCGATTGTATAGTTAGTTCCAGAGATACCAATGCACACCTCATCATTTCACAACAACTCTGCTCCCTACGCATCGCTATTCACTCCCCGTCCACCAAAACCGTACTCTCCTCGATCTTCTTCTCCTCAGTCACACTTTCGCTAGGCTGCACAACCTGCCTACCCTTCCACCCCTTCATCATGTTGTCCATCCTCTTGCGCATGCCATACTGCATCCAGACTGGGAACCCCTTAATCTTCGGTGCAATTCCCCACGCCAGCTCTGGCAATATAACATGCTTGCTCTTCCCACCCAAAACCGCCTTGACCACCTCCTCCGCCACCGTCTCAGGGAACAGGGCTTTCGAATCGAACCCCTCGAACAGCTTTGTCCGCGTGTAGCCCTGGCACATCAGTACCGTCCTCACCTTGGGGGCTTTGTAGTGCGTGACCAGTTCCGCAGCGAGACCCTCATGGAACGCAATAGCCGCGGACTTGGACGCGGCGTAGTCAACCATGGACGGCGCAGTGACATACCCGGCCAGTGAGGCGACGGTGACGATCATGCCGTGGTTGCGCTCGACCATATGGGGCAAGAATTGCTGGGCGAGGTAGTAGTGCGCAAACGTGTTCACCTTGAAGGTCAGGTTCAGGTCGCGCTCGGTGGTGTCGAGGATGGTTTTGCCGCGCGCAACGCCGGCGTTATTGATGAGGATTGTCGGGTTGCCAAGGGAGCTGCGGATTTGCGAGGCGGCGTCTTGGATTGAAGATGGGGATGACAGGTCGCAGTGGAAGTAGCGGACGGTGGAAGGTGCTATACGCACGTGTTAGTGATGTGATGCCCCGTGGTTTGGACTCGAGGAGGGCAACATACGTGTGTAGGTCAGCTCCTGGACATCCAACACCGCAACCTTCACCCCTCTCTCCGCCAACAGCTGCACGATAATCTTCCCAATCCCATCACTCCCTCCTGTCACAACAACAACTTCCTGGCTCCACACATACGTGTCGTTGCTCCAGTTGTTCGCCACTGCGTTGTCCAGCCACGCGCTGACTTTGTCTGCCAGCCCGAGCACCAGCAGCGTCTTGAGGTGCTTCCACGCTGTCGCGTAACTGGCGGCAAATCGGCCACCATCGAATGTGTATTTTCCTGCCAGAAACAGGGGGAGCGTGATGAGCGGATTCAATGCTGTGAGCTTGAGAAGGCGACCCAACGTGTCGCCTGTCACGCCTGGGGATTGGTTAGTTACACATTCATCAATCATACATCAAAGCGTGTCAGGGTCGCGTACCTTCGCGTGCGAGTGTATAGTTGCTGCGTATGGGCATTGCGGCGGCGCGTCGTTGATTGCCAAGACGGAAGTTAATTACCAGCGAATGTTGAGAGAGACGTCGCACGACAACCCCGGGGACTGAGCTGGGCTTACATGCCCTTTATTGTCCCACGTCCAAGCTGCTGCGAAGGATGCACCAACATGCGGGGTCGTTGGCTGGGGGAGCTACGCGAGCCGAGGCGCTTACTCGAAAGACGATTTGGGGAAGACGTGCGACCTAGCTGGCTTGCATGTGCGGTGGCTGATTTGGTGATATTGCACTCGTTCGCAGTTTTGAACTTGGTTGTTCACGTCCGTCATTCGAATTATTCTTTTGATCAGCTAACAAGAAACCCATTGCTTATTTATGGTCACGTGATCCTGACTTTCACCCGCACAATGCGGAGCGGTTGACCCAACGCGCAATGTAGGTTTAGATAGGTGTGTAACAGCTATATGGGTCTGCGGACATCTTCTACAAAGCAATCCAGCCTCTATCAGTACATTAAGCATTGCGCAATGATGAAGAGGCTCTGCGCAGTAGGAAAGTGTCGCAACCAAAGGCTGGCTATAGGTCATCTTACTAAGCAAGCTTTGGTCGGCGATGATGATGAGAAAGACATCTGTTCAGCAGCGGCAACTATTGGCTCAAAGGCTGGGAGCTGAGCGGGCGAGCAGGGATGGAATGCCGCGGTATGTTGATATGGGGTACTGTGAGGGCGTGAACCAAGGTTGACCACATGACCAACCATGAATGACTGTTTGCTAAGTGAGCTAGTATATATTCTCCTGTGCGGAAGACCCACAGTATCTTTTCGCACCGGTTTCGCCACCACCGCTTTGCAAGACACCGACCACAGCCCAACCCATCATGGAATCCAGCTCCGCCCCCGACCAGCCTTACGACCCTCAAACAGTCGCCAAATATGAGAAACTGTTCCGCGACTGCCTCGAAATTCAGGATCGTCTCTCACGCGCCGACAACGGCAGAGGCGAGCTGGTCACATATGATTACGACTTTGATGAAATAGAAGAGCTTATGCACAAGACACTTCCGGGCCCTGGCGATCTCCGCAAATATTTTCAGTGGAGTCGTGATCAAGACAAGGTAACGCTGAAGGCTTACATGAACGTACCGGCGAATCCCGTGACGGATTACTATGCAGCCGTAGCCACAACCGACCTTCGAGACGAACAGGCGCTCCGTCATCTCGTTGCACTCTTCGACACTGCTCCGTACCCCTACATCGGTCTTGGGACTCACAAGGGACACCGCTACCGCCTGAAACTGACTGGCTTGATCTCAATGCTGTGGAAATAAATGCGTGATACTATTTAACGCGAATCGTTCACAGAAATCTCGCTTCATAGTTGCATGTTCTGGACATCGAGCTTGACTGCTAGCCACTTTCACTTCTGTTTGCATTTCCACTTCTGGTATCGCTAATCGCACAAAAGCAGTTTTGACTACCGATTCTTCTTTTCAAAAAAGTTCTCTCCCCTCTTTTTGCAGCCGAAAATCCACTCCAGCCGTCAAGATGATTGGTGTTCTCAATAAGGATCCTGTCGAGTACCTGGTTCTGGCAGACTCTTTAGCTTATAAAATCAACCCCAAGTTCTCTCACGCTTTCGGGAGCTATGCGCCCGACCCTAAGATGCAGAAGAAGGCCGCGGACGCCCTAGCCAAAGATATCAAGCACATCTCAGCCGTCGGCGAAGCGCTAAGATGGGTCATCGCAGACATCGAGTCGGATTACATGTCAGAGATGGCCAGAGATCCGTCCTGTCTCAAAATATACGAAGACATGTTACGATCTCTCTTCGTCCAGTTGAAGTGGATCTGCCAAGATCCGTTGCTGGTGCTCAATGCTGAAATGCATGACACCTTGAAGCAGGTGTGTATCTTCTCACACTACTCCAAATCGAAGCACGCTTGCTAATATGAGTGCAGTTACCTTTCCCAAGACTCTCGTCCAAGTCTAAACTATGGCGTGCAGAGGAAGATCTGAAGCGATGGAATCATGATAGTTTCTTTGGCGGTGGCCCTTTCATCGATCCGGCAGTTGCACTCGACACCACAGACACGAGCACAACTCCGACATTTGCTCATGCAATCAATGTTGCAGACCTGGCTGTCAAGACGACGTTCCAGAAGCTTCGGTTGTTTCACGTTGAGTTGCGAGCAGAAGCACCAGCACCGGGTATCATGTCAGCGGCGATGATGCGTAACGGGCCTATTCCAACACGAACCGCTCACGATCTCATGGCCCAAAACGCCTTCTCTCTCAAAATCTCCCGCGAACCGACAAATTCCAGCCTGCAGAGCATTGCCACGTTCAGAGAATCAGCCACGAATAACCCGAATGAGGACGATCTCAAATGGCAACTGAAGTTCCATTCTTACAACAGAGACCGGCAGACAGACTTCACCGACAAGCTCAGCCACCCGCAGGCTGGGGTTCCCAGTTGTGTGTTCGTTTTTGCACACTTCTCCAACATCACAGGCAAGAGCAAGTGGATTGCCGGCGCCACCGTGCCGACGACACAGCAAGGCTCGACCAAGTACGAGTTCGCGAATGACCTATGGATGTACATACGCAATTCGGGGTTTGGCAAGAATCTTCTGGACAAGTTCGCTGTTGCAGCAAGCAACGTGAGATGCTCAGACAACAAAGTGCTGCAGGAGGACGACAGTCTGTCAATCGGGAGGAACCGGTGGAAGGTCATGCTGCGTACTATGCAACCGAATCAGGCAGTGTCAATTGCTTCGTGTGGCTGCAAGGGCATTGCATTCAGCCGAAAAATGGAGATCATGCCACCATGTTATCGCTGTCAATGCATGACAAGGTATGGCACCATCCCGGCGTGGATGACGACCGAGTACCTCCAAGATCGGATCGCAACCTACGATATGGAGACGCAGGCCAAGTATCCCCATCAGTGCGCTGAGAGCTTCTGCTTCGTGCTATGCAAGAAGGCTGGAAGCGAAGACCTGGCTTCGTCCCGTCCCTAGGCTGAAGAGGTTGGTTCGTCCAAGTGGGTCCCTGCCTCAACATGTACTGTATCTTACGATCTAGTCAAATCAAATGACCTCCGAACTTCATCTTCAAATTCACTTTTGCCAACTTAAAATGCTTGCTAATGACTTTTCTGAGGGTTTGGAACAGCATAGACTTCGTTTCTGCTCACTCTCACTCGAGGTGAGCCGTTGTCGAGGTTTTGCAGGCCCGTTTTTACAGAAGAGAGCGTTTGGGTGTTTGAAGAGCCTGCGAAGAGAAGACTGTCACAACCACGGTATTCGAGGGAATCTTTCTTACGTGCCTCAAGAGGGGTTCTCGATAATAGCCTCAGAGACACCAGCATGCGACGGAGAGCAGATTCTCGTGTGGCCGGTGTGAGTGTATCCGTCGGTGTTACTCTAGTCCCTACGCACTATACGCGTCTTTCGGCTGTGAGTCCAGCAGTCGCACTAGTCTCTGTCCTCACTTCGATTCGACTCGACTCGACTTGACTCAAGTCGATGAGATGAGATGAGATGAGGATGTGCGGTACTAGAGCTGATATGACACGAGACGGTTGCACTGTGGCGTGCCTGACGTGGCTGCCGTGCCGTGCCGTGGAGGATCCCGTGTGTGATGGCTAGCTTGAGAGAGGGAGGTGGAGAGACAGGGATGAAGAAAGAGGGAGAGTGGGGAATGATGCGTTGTAGCCGCTGTTGAGAAGAGGTATGGTTACGAATGGGATGAAAGGAGGGAAAGACGGGGG